>JAWQFJ010015980.1:10000-12677 GCA_034096865.1 Theodoxus fluviatilis
TAAAAAGTGACGTAGGACAGCGACGACGATGACAGTTAGGAAAAGTGGCATCGAGAGGGAAGCCAAGAAGGAGGATTGAATCGAGAAGCACTCAACGTGTCGTTTCGAACTCTTGGCGTGTTATCACTGGGAGTGATTGCTGGAAGCAGTGGCATCATGGGTGTAGGGATAAGTCGAACCGTGATGACTCTGGCCGATCAAGAGATGTAAGAGTCTGCCCTCCTGAACATTGGGACAGGGAAAACGGAAGAGGTCGTTATTGTGAGCGAGTGAGAGCGCGACTGAACGTAACACTAGACAAGTGAGAGCTTGTGGGGCTGTTGGCCATCTCTGTAAGTTATTGCCAAGCCATGAATTAAAGATCTTCCTGGAAGTAAACACACGCCTGTCCTGCTTCTACTTTCCTGGCGCAAGCCGGGACGAGCCTCAAATAGAAGACTACCTACGCGCAACAGAAATTATAAGCTTGGCAGCTCGTCTGAGAGAGAGAGAGAGAGAGAGAGAGAGAGAGAGAGAGAGAGAGAGAGAGAAAGAGAGAGAGAGAGCTAGAGAAAGAAAGAGAGAGAATGAGAGAGAGAATGAGAGAGAGAGAATGAGAGAGACAGACAGACAGACAGACAGACAGACAGACAATCAGACAGACAGACAGGCAGGCAGACAGGCAGACAGGCAGGCAGGCAGACAGACAGGACGGACAGAGAAGCAGAAGAGGAGTACATTCTATGATTTAAAGGACGTTAATTTGACTTTTACCATCCATCTTTATCCGGGCATTTGCATGGACGTTTCACTGCAGGATGTCAACTGAAATCTCTGCCGGTAGTCATGGCAGCAGGCCAGGACAACAAAGGGGAAGCCGTGAGCAAGTACTCAGTAATCTAGGGAGGTTTGCTCGGCTCCCTGCTTGCCTTTCCAATTTCTTTGTGTTGACTGGGCTTCCATTCAACCTGCTTCGTTTTTGACTCCGCATCTCAAGGAAGCCTGTTGAGTGGCTTCGCAAACATGACTACCAAAGCGTTGAGAAAATGAAGAAGAAAAGAAGAAGAAAAGGTGGGGGGGGGAAGAAAAAGAAAGGAGGAAAAATAACCCAAACGAGAAAGAAGAAGATGAAGAAAGAAGAAGAAGAAGCAAGAAGAAGAAGCAAGAAGAAGAAGGAAGAAGAAGAAGACGAAGATGATGACGGAGAGAAGAAGGAGAAGGAGAGGAGATAGAATGAAAAAGGGAGGAGGCATGGATGGAGGAGGAGAGTAGGAGGGGAGGAGGAGGACGGTGGGAGGCAGGAGGAGGCGGTAAGGTAGGAGAGAGGGAAAGGAGAGTAGGAGGAGGGATGGAAGGTGAAGGAGGAGGAGGACGGGAAACAACCGGTAGGAGGAGGAGCAGGAGGAGAGGCAGGAGGGAGGAGGAAACTCCAGTATTACTCACCCGGCAAGACTGAATCCCGTAGCACTGCACAAACTGTGTCCAAGTCCACACCTCGAGTGGCAGTGCGGCAGTGGCGACGGTAGGGACGGGCTATGGGCCTCAGCGTGGCAGCTGCTGAGGATGACGCGGGTGGAGCGAGCGGCAGACTGGGAGAAGCGGAGTGGAGTCTGCGTGTTGCAGGGGCAAGAGACGCACAGGGGCCAGTACGCGGCTGGCAACTGCCGTCTCTGCCTCCCTGCCAGCCCGCCTCTGTCATACAGCCTGGCCCGTGTGGCGGCAGCTCAGCTGTGGCGGCGGCCAGCCCTGGCTGGCTGTTTGCCTGAGGGAAGGCACGCCTGCAACCACCGCCCCAGGCAGCCGCCGCCCACTGCCCCTGAGAGGAGTTGGCCTAAACGGAAAGTGTCTTGGTGCGAGTGAGTGAGTGAGTGAGTGAGTGAGTGAGTGAGTGAGTGAGTGAGAGAGAGAGCGAGTGAGCGAGTGAGTGAGTGAGTGAGTGAGTGAGTGAGTGAGTGAGTGAGTGAGTGAGTGAGTGAGTGAGTGAGGATTGAGTGAGTGAGTGATGAGTGAGTGAGTGAGTGAGTGAGGATGAGAGAGCTGGAGTGATTCAGTGAGAGAGACGAGAGAGAGAGAGAGAGGAGAGAAGCGAGCGAATGAGGCGAGGGAATGAATGAGTAAATGAGTGAGTATTAGTGAGCAAATGTACGAGTGAGTCGTAAAAAAGAATGTAATGGTGAAGTTTTATATAGCGACTCATCACCCATGTTCGGGCCTCAAACCGCTTCACACTTTACCCCCTGATCACTGGGTCTCAAACCGCTTCACACTTTACCCCCTGATCACTGGGTCTCAAACCACTTCACACTTTACCCCCTGATCACGGGGTTTCAAAACCGCTTCACACTTTACCCCTGATACACTGGTCTCAAACCGCTTCACACTTACCCCCTGATCACTGGGTCTCAAACCGCTTCACACTTTACCCCCTGATCACTGGGTCTCAAACCGCTTCACATTTTACCCCCTGATCACTGGGTCTCAAACTGCTTCACACTTTACCCCCTGATCACTGGGTCTAAAACCGCTTCACACTTTACCCCCTGATCACTGGGTCTCAAACCGCTTCACACTTTACCCCCTGATCACTGGGACGCTGGCCAATCCTTCCCTGGAACCTAGCAGCTGACTACAACCCCAGCGACGGACACTGGAGACGCTCACAGTCAGGTACCGAGCATCAATCCACTCCCGATGCTGC
>JAWQFJ010015981.1:0-12500 GCA_034096865.1 Theodoxus fluviatilis
GCTTGGATAGAGTCGAACCACCGCTTTAAGCCATCTTCTGTCTCTTTATCCTTCCCGCAGCGCCGACGCTTCCTTTGGCCTTGACTGGAGCCCTCTGCGATATCAGCCCTAAGTTCATCTTCTTTTTTCAGTGTCTGGCACAGAAATGATGCCGACACACCCAAAATGTCAGCACCCTCCCTCAAACTTTTAGAATTTAGCTCTCGGTAGCGATCAAGCAAGTCCACTTTGTCTTTGGGTGTCATTTCTGTTCTTTTTCTTTTCTTTGGAGCTGAAGTTAAAGCCATTTTCTGATTCACTGCTTATCCAGCGAGACTAGACAGTGTTGAATTGACATCTGACGGTTTGCTGACAAGGTACGTGTAATCACTGTTCACACAAACGCTGAAGCGTCTTTAGTTGTCATCTAACGGTTTGCTGACAAGAATTCACAACCAGAGATCGACTCTGACCCTCCGAACTCGCTCAATGAAGTATAAATATTGCTGTTGTATTCAAAGTCCTTATAATTAGTAGAGTTCACAATATTACACTCTTGTGATTCGAATTTTACCGCATACAAGTTTTACATTCATGGGAAATCGATGTTTAGAAAATGAACTGACGGAAAAATGGCTGCCAGTATGGAGTGTATCACAACAAGCGGAGGAATACACTCACGATGTGATATGGCATTCAGCGTGGCTGTTCAGAACGGTGGTATGCATGTTATGGAAGAATTTAGGCTATCACGTGACCAACCTGTTGCTGAGACTATATTCACTAGGAGGTCTCGGGAGGGCCACGTCGACGGGTGGGGAAAAACATTATGTCCCTCTGGATGCAGTTTCGCATTAGCATGCCGCGATATACGTTGATCTCTCTGTGCGCATTACAGCACTGAGCCTCAAAATAGATCCTTGGGTCAGCTACTTTTTTTTCACTTTTTAGCGAAATCATTCAGGATACTCAAATATGTTCCACTTCCAACATAAACATTAAATTTTAACCGAACGAATGGCTTCTTTTCATTGCCTCAAGAAGCTAATGTTAAGATTTTTGTGCGAATAAGAAGTATACAGTGTTCTTAAGAGCTAGCTTTAACGGGGGAGGGGCGATGTCAGGGAGGCATAGTGCATCTCAGTAGCCTCTGTCGTGCTCGTACCCTTCCTTATGAATATTCCGGACGGATTGTTCACACGTGATTTGAGAACTGTTTCTTTCTTCTTCTCGTTCGCGCGCCTATACCTCGTTGCACGCGGTTCGGTACTGGGCATACTGAATGTCGTCGTTTTCTCCAACTTCCACAGGGCAAGTCCTACAGTGGACTAGAATGAGGTGAGAAATAGGTCTCACTTGATTCTCCCAACGTAGTGGGTTTGCGTCAAAAGTAAAGACAAGAGAGAATTGACGGTAGCCCCAACCAACATTACAACTCGATCTGGAAGCTGACAACGGCTTTGTCCAAATGTCCGCCTCAAACACTGATTACACGGAGATTGAAGCCCGCCTTTATCTGTCCATTCCATCCATCTACCATAATCCATCCCTTCCATCCGTCCAATCCTCGATTCGTGCTACGGCTCCCTCTTCCACTCTAACCTGTCATCCCCGGGCACGCGTGCGCTCTTCCATCCCTCCCTCCCTCCCTCGCATCGCTCCCTCCCCTCGCTCGGCCGTCCATGCCCATCCCTCCCCATCATCCCTCCTACCCATTCCCAGGTCTCTGCCCTCCCCTCCCTCCCCCTCCTCCATCCTCATCTCCCTTCACTTCATCCATACCACCATTCATCTTTCTATCCCTCCCCTCACTGCACAACCCATCCAATCATACATCCAATGCTCATCCAACAAATCACAGGCTTCCCCCCTTTGGCCTCACCACCTCAGCCCACCACCCACCCCCCCGACCTACCCCACCAACATCTCAACTAATTTTGTCTCTTTTTTCTTTGATTGGATGAATGCTGCTCTGTCGCTGATCTACAGCTAGAGGAGGCGGAGGAGGTCGAGTGAGCAGACTACAACTGCCTGTCAACCCTTTAAGGTACATGCGGCAAGAAACTGTCACACCATGGTGGAAGTCCTGAGCGAATTGGTCCGTCCTGTTAACTACTTGGCTAGTACTGTGTATTACTGTTATCACGTACGTGTGTACTCCGCGGTAGTGGCTAGGTATACTCCGGTCCCTATAATACTTCACCTGGAGTAGTGCTGGTACTAACTTCCGCGTAGCTTGGTAAGGACTGGTAGTACTGGGTAGTCTCACTGGCATAGGCAGAGGAGAGGGTGGGGCCCACTGGTAATACTGGTAAGACTGGTAGTACTGGTACAGTGGTAGTACTGGTAAGACTGGTAGTACTGGTACAGTGGTAGTACTGGTACAGTGGTAATACTGGTAAGACTGGTAGTACTGGTACAGTGGTAGTACTGGTAAGACTGGTAGTACTGGTACAGTGGTAGTACTGGTAAGACTGGTAGTACCGGTACAGTGGTAGTACTGTAAGACTGGTAATACTGGTAAGACTGGTAGTACTGGTACAGTGGTAGTACTGGTAAGACTTGTAGTACTGGTAAGACTGGTAGTACTGGTACAGTGGTAGTACTGGTAAGACTGGTAATACTGGTAAGACTGGTAGTACTGGTACAGTGGTAGTACTGGTAAGACTGGTAGTACTGGTACAGTAGTAGTACTGGTAAGACTGGTAGTACTGGTAAGACTGGTAATACTGGTAGTACTGGTAAGACTGGTAGCATTGGTAGTGCTGGTAGTGCTGGTAGTGCTGGTAGTACTGTTAGTGCTGGTAGTACTGGTAGTGCTGGTAGTACTGGTAGTGCTGGTAGTACTTGTAAGACTGGTAAGACTGGTAATACTTGTAAGACTGGTAGTACTGGTACAGTGGTAGTACCGGTAAGACTGGTAATACTGGTAGTACTGGTAGTACTGGTAAGGCTGGTAATACTGGTAGTACTGGTAAGACTGGTAGCACTGGTAAGACTGGTAGTACTGGTAAGACTGGTAGTACTGGGAGTACTGGAAGTAATGGTAAAACTGGTAGTACTGGTAGTGCTGGTGGTACTGGTAGTGCTGGTAGTACTTGTACAGTGGTAGTACTGGTAGTACTGATAAGACTGGTAGTACTGATAAGACTGGTAGTACTGGTAGTACTGGTAAGACTTGTAGTACTGGTAGCACTGGTAGTACTGGTAAGACTTGTAGTACTGGTAAGACTGGTAGTACTGGTAGCACTGGTAAGACTACTGTGAGTACTGGTAGTACTGGTAGACTGGTAGCACTGGTAGTGATATTAGTGCTAAAAGTGCTGGTAGTACTGGTAAGACTGGTAGTACTGGTAAGACTGGTAGTACTGGTAAGACTGGTAGTACTTGTAAAACTGGTAGTACTGGTAGTGCTGGTAAGACTGGTAGTCCTGGTAGTGCTGGTAAGACTGGTAGTCCTGGTAAGACTGATAGTGTTGGTAAAACTGGTAGTGCTGGTAAGACTGGTTGTAATGGTAAGACTTGTAGTGCTGGTAGTGCTGGTAGTACTGGTAAGACTGTCAGTACTGATAGTACTGGTAAAACTGGTAATACTGGGAGTACTGGTAAGCCTGGTAGTACTGGTAAGACTTGTAGTACTGGTAAGACTTGTAGTACTGGTAAGACTTGTAGTACTGGTAAAACTGGTAATACTGGGGGTACTGGTAGTACTGGTGGGCCTCCGTCAGTCATTTCCGATCTTTGTTTCTGGCCTTAGAGTTGTTGTCCAGCTGCAGTCTCTCCTGTGGCTGTGCTGTTCGATTCATCTTCGTTTTCCTCTTCCTACTATTACCCTCTACTACTACTACTACTACTACTACTACTACTACTGCTGTCGCTACTACTACTGCTACTATTTTTACTACTACTTCTACTACTACTACTACTATCTCTACTACTACTACCACTACTACTTCTACTACTACTACTACTACTACTACTACTAATACTACTGCTGCTGCTGTTGCTGCTACTACTACTATTACTACATGTAGGACATATAGAAATAGTTGTGATTCATCTACCTGTCACAAAGAAAAATCAATTACTTACCCTCACGTGCAATTTCTTCCAGCTTATCTTGCCTGAGGCTGTTCAGAAAAATGGCGTCACTTTCAAACTGCGTGACGTCATCCACTACAAGAATGTTCGTCAATCGCTCTTCCCTCCCTCCCCCCCCCCCCCCCCCCCCCCCTCCGTCCACCTCAGCCCACTTCAGGTTGAAAAATGCCATCAGGAAGGCACAGACGCAGTCATAACTCAAAGACTGCAGAGATGGATAGGTAGTGTAGTCATGAAGGATGCGTGCCTTTACAAGGACCGCACCTAAATGGACTCTAGATGTCCCACCGCGTCTGCCTACGACATTTGCAAGAGGCGGTTAAGTAGGACAACTGGGACTCGACCTGCTCTTATCCTAACCAGCTCTAGCAACTTTCGTGGTTTGGGACCTGACTTACTCTGTTTAAATCGTCAATTCACTGAGGCCACACATTTTCGACGTCACTATTTTTGGCCGTGCATGCTCTGATATTCCCAATCTCCAAGAACGTGTGCAAGCCTTCCCAAGCCGTCCCAGATCTCCCCCTCGTGGCTCAGTCTACACTGTGAGTCGTATGAGAAAGTTTCTAATACAAAGCCAACAGACAGACAGAAGGAAAAAAATCAGACCTCAAGTGGGACCGAACCCGAGACCTCTTGATGAACGTCTAAGTTCTCTCTGACCACTGATCTCTTGAGGTCCTTGATACATTTGACAGAATGACATATTGAAGATGATCAGGTGCACACGGTGTAGAGCCTTTAAAATGAAGTATGAAATGCAATAGCATTCTGTGAACCCGAGTCAGTATTGACCGGTAGGCGAAGTCTCTAGTAAACTAGAATGATGCAATAGTAGATATGAAATAAAAATGACCTGCACATTTACGCCATGGTAATGTTGATCTGGGACAGAGGATTATGAAGAAAGAGTGGTTCAGCCCTACACATCCACCACCTAGGAAAGGGTCTGCCAGGCAGCCAATAAGAGTGAGGAACAGTGTGACTTTCAGTGAGTGAGTGAGTGAGTGAGTGAGTGAGTGAGTGAGTGAGTGAGTGAGTGAGTGAGTGAGTGAGTGAGTGAGTGAGTGAGTGAGTGAGTGAGTGAGTGAGTGAGTGAGTGAGTGAGTGAGTGAGTGAGTGAGTGAGTGAGTGAGTGAGTGAGTGAGTGAGTGAGCGAGCGAGCGAGTGAGTGAGTGAGTGAGCGAGCGAGTGAGTGAGCGAGTGAGTGTCGAGTGAGTGAGTGAGTGAGTGAGTGAGTGAGTGAGTGAGTGAGTGAGGGAGCGAGGGAGCGAGTGAGCGAGTGAGTGAGTGAGTGAGTGAGTGAGTGAGTGAGTGAGTGAGTGAGTGAGTGAGTGAGTGAGTGAGTGAGTGAGTGAGTGAGTGAGTGAGTGAGTGAGTGAGTGAGTGAGTGAGTGAGTGAGTGAGTGAGTGAGTGAGTGAGTGAGTGAGTGAGTGAGTGAGTGAGTGAGTGAGTGAGTGAGTGAGTGAGTGAAGAAGCGAGGGAGCGAGCGAGTGAGTGAGTGAGTGAGTGAGTGAGTGAGTGAGTGAGTGAGTGAGTGAGTGAGTGAGTGAGTGAGTGAGTGAGTGAGTGAGTGAGTGAGTGAGTGAGTGAGTGAGTGAGTGAGTGAGTGAGTGAGTGAGTGAGTGAGTGAGTGAGTGAGTGAGTGAGTGAGTGAGTGAGTGAGTGAGTGAGTGAGTGAGTGAGTGAGTGAGTGAGTGAGTGAGTGAGTGAGTGAGTGAGTGAGTGAGTGAGTGAGTGAGTGAGTGAGTGAGTGAGTGAGTGAGTGAGTGAGTGAGTGAGTGAGTGAGTGAGTGAGTGAGTGAGTGAGTGAGTGAGTGAGTGAGTGAGTGAGTGAGTGAGTGAGTGAGTGAGTGAGTGAGTGAGTGAGTGAGTGAGTGAGTGAGTGAGTGAGTGAGTGAGTGAGTGAGTGAGTGAGTGAGTGAGTGAGTGAGTGAGTGAGTGAGCGAGTGAGCGAGGGAGCGAGCAAGAATATGAAAAGTTACGTACAACACGTTATCGCTTTCACTGCGTGCTGGCGCCACATAGAGAGGATAACACGAAAGAAAATAACACTGTTATTGCGAGATTCCGCACGAGGTATACTGCTTGCCTTGACAATACATTTCAACTTTCTAGCATCACGCAAAGCAGCAGTCACCTAAGAATCTTAGCTTGCTCGGAGGCTGCTTGTTTTTCAAAGCGTGAAGAGCAAACACTCTCCACCTCTTTGCAGAAATACACTCTTTTCCACCCTCGCCCTCTACGTAGGTCAAAGTAGAAAACAACCTTCTGGCAAACATTTGAGGACTCAATCTTCCATTTTGACCATAAATCACCGTCAGTGAACGAGGGCTGTCGTCTCTTTATCAGTGCAGCCTGTGCAAATATAGGGCAGTGTAATCGTTTACAGCATTGATGTAGATTTGCTTAGGCCTATATCGTCGTGATTCTGCACTGGCAGCCTTGCATGAAAACTACTCTACCAAATGTTTGTTAAGTTACCACCAAGTTTTGATTCCCCATAGCAGTAGTAAAAAGCGGATTTCTATCCGTGTCATTCGGTCAAAGTCAAGTCCATATGTGTCTATCCAGCTGCCTGTCCGCCTCCGTGTGTGCGTGTGTTATCTCTCTCTCTCTCTCTCTCTCTCTCTCTCTCTGTGTGTGTGTGTGTGTATGTGCGTGTGTGTGTGTGCGTGTGCGCTCTCT
Source organism: Theodoxus fluviatilis (assembly GCA_034096865.1). NCBI lineage: Eukaryota > Metazoa > Mollusca > Gastropoda > Cycloneritida > Neritidae > Theodoxus > Theodoxus fluviatilis. Next base: position 6,770 of record JAWQFJ010015981.1, read on the forward strand.
CTCTCTCTCTCTCTCTCTCTCTCTCTCTCTCTGTGTGTGTGTGTGTGCGCGTGTGTGCGCGAGTGCGCTCTCTCTCTCTCTCTCTCTGTGTGTGTGTGTGTGTGTGTGTGCGTGTGCTCTCTCTCTCTCTCTCTCTCTCTCTCTCTCTCTCTGTGCGTGCGTGCGTGTGTGCGCGTGTTTTGTCTGCGTCTGTTTTGTCTGTTCGCGCGCGTGCGTGTATGTGTGTAATGTGTGTGTGTGTGTGTGTAATATGTGTGGATGTGTCCCTGTGTGTATGCCTGCCTGCTAGTTTATTGCACCGACGCGTACATCAAAGCCACGTTTATGTTGACGTTCACTGTGGAGGAACCCAAGGGATAAATGAGGACCCCAGGACAAGTTTTTAACACTGCACTAGCGTCGTTCTGCACCGGTCCATCTGAATGAGAGGATTAACATACATTCCTTTCAGTTCCTGCTATATTCCCGCTCCTGCACTTGTTCAACTGGCAGCTTTGCTTCTGGCAAAGGCTTGCCCCTGTCAGTTGGGCGGTCAAAGGATTTCCACATTCATCTATCCGCCCCTCTATCCACCCGCCTACCCATCCACCCATCTATCATTCCATCCAGTAATCTCACGTGACACCCGGCTGAGCTTCCTCCCCCTTCCCCAGCATCCTTCGTCCCCAGCCCTCCCCATCTGCCATCCATGGCTCCCTTTCCCAATCTCCACAACACCATGACTACACTCCATACCCCCTCCTCCTACTCCTGATCCTCACCATTGTAGTTCACTAGAGACTTTGCCTACTCGGGTTCACAGAATGGATCCTCACACCATCCTCAAGGGCGCCTACATGTATCAACGTGAGCTGTTCACCTCACACATCGACAGGCATTGGGAAGCAGTACTGAAACATCCACAATCAGCAAACATGCAGCTGCAGAGCGACTTCAGTTAACGTCACAAGTCGAAGCACATCCAGTTTAATCGCGTGATTAAAGCAAATGGTTCGTGGCAGCTTCTTTAGAAAAGTCCGCTGCAGAACATGTACAAAGCCAAGGGCATCTGTACAAACGTGTCCTTTTAATCCTTTTGTGGGTAGTGGGTGAGAACAGACATGCATGCAGGGTCTCCCAACGTGCCTCGGAAAAGAAAAATGACCGGGAAATTATACTCTAAATTGTTGCCATCTTCTTATGAACAACAGTAATTTACGTGTAGATAGTAAACATAGTGTCGAGGAAGCTCCTTTTAAGACGAATATTTTCCTTCTTTTTGGGGGGACACGACATAGACGATGAGCCAACACTCACACAGTCACACAGAGGGAAAGGTGCATCATAGATGTTCACCTTACACATGTACATTCATACTCATTCAGGCGCACACAGCGTTACAACGGGTAGTATCGACACAGGGTGGCAGCCGACAGGGCATTGACTTGACTCACTTGACTTATTCCTGTAGGCTCCCAGTGGAGCATAGGGCCGCAACAACACCTCGCCAACGCACTCTGTTCTGGGCCGTTCTCCTCAGCTGAGTCCACGTCATTCCGGCGTCCTTCACTTCGCTCTCGACAGACCTTCTCACCGACTGTTTGAGCCGTCCCACTTTTCTTTTTCCCTGTGGGTTCCAGTCAGGACATTGCAAGAATGAAAGAATCCAAATTTCTCCCATCCCATGGGAGTGCTGGTTCAACGTCTATGACGTGTGCACACACACAAATAGAAAGCCGTGGTCCAGTCTCTGTGACGGGAGACATCTGGATTATTCAATTCTAGTAATTTACGTATATAATGATCTCCTTATGCCTACAAAGGCTGGCAGCCCATAAAGCCTCACTTACCCATATATCCACCCATCCATGCATGCATCCACCCAACCACCCATCCATCCACTCACCTATTCATCCATCCATCTTTCCATCCATCCAGTTACTCATCCATCCATCCACCCACCTATTCATCTATCCATCTATCCACCCATTCATTTACCCACCCATCCACCCACCCACCCATCCACCCCCACCTATCCACCCTTTGATCCATCCATTCATCCATCTATCCATCCATCCATCCATCCATCCACGCTTCCATCCATCCACCCAATTATCCATTCATTCATCCATCAACCCATCCATCCATCCGTCAGTCCATTCATCCACCCACCCAACCATCCACCCATCCATCAACCCATCGATCCACCAATCCACCCACCCATCCATCCATCCATCCATCCATCTACCCCATCATCCACCCACCCATCATCTATCCATTCCTCCATCCATCCATCCATCCACCCATCCACCCATGCATCCATCCATTAATCCATCCACCCATCCATCCATGCATCCATCCATCCATGCATCCATCCATCCATTCATCCACCCATCCATCCATCTCTCCATCCATCTGAAGACAAATGTTTAGCGCTTGAACTGAATCCGTTTGTGGCTACTGGGTGCGGCGTTCAAAGCTGTGAGGAGCCCAGAGCTGCATCACTGAACAAGCTGCTTTGCTCAAATTCTTTCTCCCACTCAGGAACAAAACGGGCAACTGTGAGGGGCGAGCTGGAAAATGTGTGATAATGTGACTTTGGCGCGTTCATCTGCAGCCTAGTTGTTCAGTCCCTTGGGAGCCGATATGATGTGGGATAAATAAGATGAGTCGCCTAATAACCAGGGGGTAAAATTACGCCCTTTGAACTTCCATCAATGGATGAAAAGTTGCCATATTAAAGCAAGTGACACTGCCTTTACCCTCTCTCCCACCCTACCTCCAACCTTCCATCCACCCATCGACCTCAAAAATGTCGGTAGCGCAGATCTCGTGAAAAAGAAGGTATGGTCTGAAATCAGTCTGTTGGGGAGAGTTACACTATAAGATCAATAAGAAAGTACTTGCTATCACGGGTCAGACATATGAAATCATGACCGAAATGAAGGAGGATTGCTTCACCGTCTAATCGTTGAAATGGTCGGTGGAGGCCGGTTCCAACCAGCAGAAACCCTCTTCAAGAGAACAGAATAGGTCAGAGCGAGACCAGGAGCTCGCAAAAAGCGGACGACATGAGAGTGCTCGGCCTTGGAAGGGGAGGCGGAAGGACGGCCGAGGCGAGAGGTGCTCATGCGCAGACACACATCCGTCCGTGAGAGTTGTCCGTGCCAAGGCCACTGGAAACCCGAGTTTCCTGGACGTGAGCACAAGGCCCAGCGCTCTGCTTGCTCTTGCCACCACCAGAGGAACGAGTGTCAACGGAGGCAGAGATTTCTTACGTGCTGGGACGGTGTTAGCACCAGGGTTTTCCAAAGACAGGCTACCTGATATGGGCCACGTGCGAGCGATGAATTTTTTCATATATTCTATCTTTTTGCAGTCATTGTACCGAACTAACGTGTCTACTGGTGAAAAATGAGTGTTGTGCCATCAGAAAGTTTTTTGTCCAGAAAAATAAGAAATGACGATGAACAGAGGCAACGATGTGTTAGTATAAACATCGTCACGGCACTGAATGTTGAAGCTGCTCAAAGTCATAAATGTTTGGTTATGTACAGTGGGCTATGTATGGACTGGGTGTCTAGCAAAACCTGTCAGTTCCAACACACTATTCGCCATCACCAATGTTACCGCCATTATTACTACCCATCACCGTCACCAGCATCACCAGCATCATTACGCTATCATCATTAGAACTGTTATCACCACCACCAACACTACACCACCACCACCACCAGCAGCAACTACAACAACTTTACACCACCACAACCATCACTGCATTATTACCATGAACACCACACCACCAAAATAAGTGCATCATAGCAACAACACCATTACCATCAACAAACCATCTCCACATCACTACCACATACCTACATCACTGCCATTATCACCATCATCACTAACATCACCACCACCATCCAACCAAAAGTATCACTACAATTCCCGCACCACCATCACCACGACCATCATCGCCGCAACACAAGCACAATAGTCTCACCACCTCAACTCCACCTCAGTCTTAGCCACTCCAGCCACCATACAACCATTCATCGTCTTCTGTGGTTCGAAATCACAGTCAGTCCATCTTAATAACCCGATCGTGTCTGGTGCCCCCTTTCGCTTCTTTGCCAGCTTGGGGCCTCCCCTGGCAGAGGCGGAGCTACTGGAGTAGATCCTGAAAGTCCAGCTGCCAGGGCTTTCAGCTGATGAGGGAGGCATGAAGTGACTCCGGTTGTACGCTGCACACCATCCTGAGCCCAAACCAAACTCATTATCCCTACACTCTCGCACTCCGGTTGTACGTTGCATGCACCATCCTGAGCCCAAACCAAACTCATTATCCCTACACTCTCGCACTCCGGTTGTACGTTGCATGCACCATCCTGAGCCCAAACCAAACTCATTATCCCTACACTCTCGCACTCCGGTTGTACGTTGCATGCACCATCCTGAGCCCAAACCAAAATCATTACCCCCACCCCCTCGCCTTGAGAAGATCCTCGCTCTTCAATTGATCTCTCTCTTGCCCCAACCCCATCCCACCCCCCGCCCCCCTCCACGCCCTCCAGTCAGCAGGAGTGACGGATGGTGACCTCAAAAGAGCCATTACAGTGAAATAATGACCCTCGCCGAAATTCGTCACTAAGAGTTAATGGTGGCCCTCGCTTCCTATCCCGACTTTCTTTTCTTCACATTCTCGTTCCTCTCCTTCCCCAAGCCTGTGGGCTGAGGGTACGGATTTCACACGCGACGTAAAAGGAAAATCACGATTTCTCTTGCTCTTACTCTGACCATTCTGGTAATTTTCGTTATCCATGGCCTTACATGGTCTGCAGAGACTGATAGGCCGTAAACTTCCATAATGTTTCTTCTCCTCCTGCATCGTCATCATTATCGTCATCATCATCATCATCACCACCACCACCACCACCATCATCATCAACAACAACAACATTATCATAAGATATTATCAATTATCATCAATCATCATTAATTATCATCAATCATCAAGAATCATCATTCAACATCATCACTCATCATCATCATCATCATCATCACCATCATCATCATCATCACCATCATCATCATCATCATCGTCATCATCGTCATTATCGGCATCATTATCACAACCACCACCACAGCCACTACCAACACCACTATCACCATCATAATTTCATCACTGTAGATTCATCTGAACATAAATCAAAACTTCTCATTCGCTAAAAACACTTTTTTATCTCTTCTTTTTTTTTCTTTTTTTTTTGGGGGGGGGGAGGGTGTGTGATATAATTATAATTCAAATAGTGCTCATAGAGAAGATGGGACAGCACCTAGTTTGTAGTTTACATTCGATCTCTGTCTTTTTTCTGCTTTTTCCTCACCACAAAATCTCTTGGGGTCGACAGGGAAAAATAGGGTCGGTCATGCTATCATCACCGCACAATGTGTGAGTGTGTGGCCTTATCCTTTTTGCGAGCTGTATCGAGTTTAATGCCTTATCTGAAGTTTCGCTCGTTCTCCCATGCTTGTATGAGGTTTTTCTATGGGTCGGATTTAAGAATAGACACAGCGCGCCTTCCTGAACAAACGGCAAATAGGGAATGGTCTGGGAACCGAAGTCCTGACATACTTGCTTGGGGCTCTGTAGCTAGCTGAGTGGTTAGCGCGCTCGCCCTTCAGTCGCTTGCGGCTAGTGGGTGCGGGGTTCGAAGCTGCGTTGTTCCCTGAGTTGCATTCTTGAGCAAGGTGC
>JAWQFJ010015983.1:2500-11540 GCA_034096865.1 Theodoxus fluviatilis
CCGAAGAATCCTTTCGTGTAAAGCCAAAAGCAGCGACGTCATCTATAAAATAGTAGCGTGTATAAATTGACAATGGAGCCAGAATTTCTCAAGAACTTCAGCACTTCATATCACCGTCATAGCGTAGCGTCTGCAGGAAAAGCCGCGAACGCCGCGATCTAAAAATAGAACAGCGAGTGACGTCTACCAACATCCGGGGACATCGCTTAGCGTGCGTTCCCATTGCTGTGCTGCAAGATGGTTCGACACTGCTCCTGGGGAAAATGCAACAGCGATTCAAGATACAAGCACAAAGACCACATGAAAGGAGTATTTTTTATAACGATGCCCGACCTACTTGTTGAATCGGAGAAATTCCACCGATGGGTGCATTTGTGCGGGCGACTACACTTCAAAGTAAAGCCAAGTAGCTCCTAGGCACGATGGAGACAGTTCATTTGTTCAAAGCATTTCGTTGGTGGCAATGAAACTACAGAAATGAATCCGGATCCACTCCCTGCTCATTACACGGAACAGCAGGTGAGTTTTTATTATGATAGATCGCAATTAGGGGCTCCGCATCACACGGAATGGAAGATTTATCATGCCTCCGTGCCGAACAGAGCGTTTTCGGCGTTCTTTCATTCCTTCAGCTGTTCACAACGCGGACTTACACTATGGATATATAGCTACAGGGTTAAAGAGTAAAGCGACGGATATGCATTATTGCATACATAAGGCTAAGCTACACGAATGATTTCGGTGGGGGTAATAATATATTAATTATTGTGTGATGAGCGGGAGTTTGCGAGAGATCGACCGTACAGTCATGACAAGACGTATATATATACGTACGCCTCTGCAGTTGTAACTGTTCTGTGTTTAGTCTGTATAATTTTAATATACTTTTTCGTGTTCTCGATCTCAGACGAGTGTCCAATTTTCTAGTGATTAAGACGTGAAGTGGATACCAATTAAAATTAAACAGACTAAACACAGAACAGTTACAACTGCAGAGGCGTACGTATATATATACGTCTTGTCATGACTGTACGGTCGATCTCTCGCAAACTCCCGCTCATCACACAATAATTAATATATTATTACCCCCACCGAAATCATTCGTGTAGCTTAGCCTTATGTATGCAATAATGCATATCCGTTGCTTTACTCTTTAACCCTGTAGCTATATATCCATAGTGTAAGTCCGCGTTGTGAACAGCTGAAGGAATGAAAGAACGCCGAAAACGCTCTGTTCGGCACGGAGGCATGATAAATCTTCCATTCCGTGTGATGCGGAGCCCCTAACCGCTATCTATCATAATAAAATCTCACCTGCTGTTCCGTGTAATGAGCAGGGAGTGGATCCGGATTCATTTCTGTAGTTTCATTGCCACCAACGAAATGCTTTGAACAAATGAACTGTCTCCATCGTGCCTAGGAGCTGTTTGGCTTTACTTTGAAGTGTAGTCGCCCGCACAAATGCACCCATCGATTGAATTTCTCCGATTCAACAAGTGGGCATCGTTATAAAAAATACTCCTTTCATGTGGTCTTTGCGCTTGTATCTTGAAACGCTGTTGCATTTTTCCCCAGGAGCAGTGTCGAACCATCTTGCAGCACAGCAATGGGAACGCACGCTACTTAAGCGATGTCCCCGGATGTTGGTAGACGTCACTCGCTGATCTATTTTTAGATCGCGGCGTTCGCGGCTTTTCCTGCAGACGCTACGCCATGGACATTATTCACGCGAGATACTTCCGGTTTTCAAAACGAGACGGACTTAGCAAAAATATGGGAGTCTTCTATGGCCAGCACCAGTAGGCCTACCAGTACATGGAGTAAAAATCTCCTTCATGTGCCTCCATTCTCGCAAGGAAATATTGAAATATGGGCAAGTGATGTTGTTTTTCTTGTTTATAGCTGGGAAACTGCAATGTTTACACCAGGAAGCAAGAGCATTCGATCACTTTGCACGACCTAACGTAGTAACAACCTCTACTCATGAGAAACCTATTGTGATTGGTCCAAAAATATAAATCAGCCAATGGTAGAGAGCCATGTATAGAGTCTTGATCACACCGGACATGTTAATGTCGGCATGGCAGACGATGCAAGCCCAGCTGGCAGTAGTCGCTTATCTCGCAGTTTTGACTCAAAATTAAGTATATGATCAGATATAACAAACTATCTGCAAAGACAGCCCATGGTTATATTAGCGTAATAAATTAACATATAGGCTTACTGACCTTATTTCAAGAAACACCGGCCATAGTGATCAACACTACGAGATCTAGATCTCATGTGATCTAGATCTACAAGAGTGAAGAGAGAAGAGTAACCTGTTTTACCTTCGATGTCATGCACAAATCCTTCGATGAACTTTTCCTATCCTTTCCCTTTCTTTCTACTGGGTATGTAGTAGTAGTAGTAGTAGTAGTAGTAGTAGTAGTGGTGGTGGTAGTAGTAGTAGTAGTAGTAGTAGTAGTAGTAGTAGTAGTAGTAGTAGTAGTAGTAGTAGTAGTTGAGAGGTTAGATGAAGGCCTTGAAGCCTTTTGAACGCCCCATCGTAATGTGTTGCGTTATATAGCATAAGGTCTTAGCGCAATTTTCCTATTGCGACAGTGTCGCTCATCATAGCTTCTAGATAACGATATGAATGTAGGATCCTTGTCCAGTTGGTTTTTGAAAACTTTAGTAGTCGGTGCAGTCACCACGAATCCTTCTTCCTTTTAGTAAGTGCAGATTCATATACTCTACGCGCTCGCTGTAAGACATCTCCCGACATTCACTCAACAACTTGGTAGCCCTGCGCTGGACTCGCTCCACAGCCTCTGACTGTCTTTTTAAATGTGGGCACCAACATCACTTGCCCATATTTCCGCATTTCCATGCGAGAATGGAGGTACACGAAAGAGATCTCCACTCCATGTGCTGGTACTGGTGCTGGCCATAGCAGACGCCAATATTTTTGCAAAGTCCGTCTCGTTTTCAATTTCAAAATGGCCGCTGCGTGAATAACGTCTATTATCCTCCTCCTCCTCCTCCTCCTCCTCCTCCTCCTCATCATCATCATCATCATCATCATCATCATCATCACACTTGTATAGCGCTGGTTCCATTTCCCACTGAGTCGCAGCAGAGCACACCAGTCAGGAGTCACTTGTAGCATTTGGCAAGGAGGTGCGTTTTTAGATCTTGTCTAAACGCATCTAGCTTTCGGCATGATTAGAGTTTACCAGATAGAGCATTCCCGACAAGAGGCCTAGCATTGGAAAATGCCTTCTGTCTAAATTTTAGTACTTATATCATTCAGAAAAATCACATTTTCTGGGAATACCTTTATCACAGATCTTTAAGGCGGTAAAGTATGGGGAAAACAGTAGCCTTTCCATTTATCATGGAGCTTCCACCGGGCTCAAAATTTGCAATTGGTGTTTTGATGATAAGAATAATATCATGGTGCTAGTGCAAGCAGATTTAATAGATCTTATGGCCCCCTTCACTTCATCGAGTGCATGCGCTGGCAAGACAGGATGAGCAACATGGAGCTTCTTGTAACAAATAATGCTTCGCATGAATTGAGAGCATAATCCTCGGGAATCAACTGCGATGGATCGGCCATGTCATCAAGATGGATAAATAGCGACTCGACTTCCTGGACAAGTCCTTTATAGAGTCTTATCAGAAGGCTGTAGAAGCCACGGTCGCACGAAAAGGAGATTCAAGTACCGTATCAAGGAACACCCCTAGCACTGTGGAATATCCCAAAGGAAACTTGAGCCAGCGCTACTGACAGCTCATACTGGCGTGCAAATATCATATGGGCAGTCACCTCTTTTGAGAGCAGTCACCTTACCTAAGTCAGAGGCAGGTTAAAGAAAAAGGCTGCCTCTTCAGAAGCGCTTCAGTGCCCCCATTGCTCTCGCCTGTGTGGATCACGCATGGGTTTGCTGAGCCACACACCTGGCAAGAGTAAACTGGAAACATGATATCAGCTCCTGCACGACCACTACGGGCTGGATGGAGGGTGCGTTGACATGGAGCTTCTTCTACGACGTCGTCCGTTATGCTCGTTGCTTGTACTGAAGATCAACAACTCACACTCTACTTTCACTTTGAAGGCCTCCTGTTCATTCATAGTGACCCAAGAAACTGACTCGGCAGCCATCCCTTCCACCTGACAACATTCCACCAGGCTCGGCCTTCATGCTTTGCCAGTCTCGAGGAATGCAGCGCAAACCGAGAACGTTGGAGGCCGGGGAGATCTTTAAGTAGAATAGCCACCCGTGTAAATCAACATTCCAGACAGTAAACACAGACGCCACAACGGCTGTTTAGGATTTTCCACACAATCTGGGCTGTGTGTAAACCTGCAGTATCAGATGACGACGTTGCCTGGCTCTAAAGCTTCAAACACAATGCGCTCAGGCAGGTACACCTCTCGCCATGACGGTGGGCAACCCTGCTGTATAGAAATTGGGTTGTAGCCTGGACAATAAAGCCCCAAGTGATGCCCGCATCCAAACAAGTTACTGAAATCTGGCGCGTTGGACCCCATGGAGAGAATGAGTCGAAGGTGCGCGAGTCCTGGCAGAGGTTCGAGAGCCATTGAGCACGAACTTTTATTCGAACCACAGACTATAGGGGGCATTGCGCAATAGATCATCCTTTCTTTTGCATGCGCGCCAAGCAAAAAATTAGAATTACACATTTTCAAACATAATTGTACAATTTAAATGCAGTTTCTGTGAGGCTTCACACTTTTACTAATTGGGCACAAAAAATTCATTCAAGGATGGACCAATTGCGACTACCCAGACAAGTTCAATAAGAGAGTGAGAGAGAGAGAGAGAGAGAGAGAGAGAGAGAGAGAGAGAGGGGGGGGGGGGAGGAGGGAGAGAGAGAGAGAGAGAGAGAGAGAGAGAGAGAGAGAGAGAGAGAGAGAGAGAGAGACAGAGAGAGACAGAGAGAGACAGAGACAGAGACAGAGACAGAGACAGAGAGAGACAGAGACAGAGACAGAGAGAGACAGAGACAGAGACAGAGACAGACATAGACGGGCGGGCCTCGACAGCTCTGTGACCACGGGTCCCAGCTGATGAAGGAGCAGCATCCAGCGGCTGCAGCTGCAAGAGGGACTTTGAATCTACATGTATAGTACCCAGCAGTCTCTCTCTTTTACACGTCAGCTTCTATCATGCGATATTTCAAACCTGTGGAAATTCGCTGATGTAAATGTGATTGAATCCCATCTCTGAAGTGTGCTGCGTATGAATCACAAAGTTAGCATTTTCTTACGCCTGCCGCCTTTCTCATGCTGATATATTCTACAGTGAAAGATCAGTTGGGGCAGTCAAAGACAATTATAGCCCCGCCGCTGTCGCTCTTGTCGCATGCAAAATGGGATATCTTCATTCGGCATTACATTCCCCGGTGCACTGAGAGGAAGCCGAGTGCTGACATTGTTGAGTGCCAGTTTTAAACTCGACTTTCAGAATGAACCCCCAAAAGGTGCATACATAACTAGTGAGCACTAGGGGAGCGCAAACCACCGAGGAGGCCGCAACACAACGCGGCTTATTATTCAGGCATTGTGTTCCACTTGCCAGGCATGACGCTACGTGGCGGTTTTAGCGCTGCTAGTAGTTCATGGAGGTACGCCTGCGAGGTGCGGCCTGTATAATTGAAGACGTGGTTCCGCTCAACATGTGAACGTTAGCGGTTGAATAGACAGCGGGTCCTCCGTGGCCTGTATAATTCAGACAACATGTTCTGCTGACCAGGCCTGACGTTAATAAATTGAGTTCATTTCAGCGGGTGCTAGCGGTCTCTCAGTGCGGACTTCATTAGCCGGCTCGCGGCTACGGCACTGCGGTAAAATCTATTTATGGTTGTTATTCCGGAACAAAATGATAAATAAGCTCGAAAATTTCATGGATTGTTCCTTGGCTTAAATCCTTATGTTGCACCAAATCTCATTAGAATCCGTTTTGAACTGTTTGCGTTATTTTGCCAAATAACAAAGGAAAGATCTCACGAACAATCGACCGAAAAAAAAACATCCTTGACGGAGGTCATTACGAAAACAAAACCAGAGGGCTGCTAAATGTTGGACTTTTTTTTGCATCTTAAACTGATCCCAAATCGACAAGAGGCAAGATACTATTTTGCAGAGTTGTCAATGAAAATAATCCCCTCACAAAACGTTTGAACAAAAAGTATTTTGAAGAGGAATGGACTGCAACCAAGCAAGGATAGCCTCACATCAACGTCCCCTGCGGCTTTGGGACGCTGCTGTTCCGCTCATCTTTCTTGCTGTAAATTTGAAGGTAACAACGATGCAACGTTACGAATCCCAAGTGTCTTTTTGCCCTTAAAAAATGCTCGTATGCACTACCCACTAATTAGCCGGTACCTTATGTTCTCAACTGACAAACGCTTCTCATCGAGCCATCCCATCCTCACACCCCCCCCCCCCCTCATTTTCCTCATTACTTCAGTGCCCCGCCCCGACCTGCCTCTCTACATTCTCGTTCAATTCCTCGGTACATTTGTGCCCCTGTGGGTTCGGGGTAAGAATTCACCCACCGCGTCTCCCTACGCGATTCGTAAGAGGCGAATATCTAGGGACACCGTGACTTGACTTGCGTTTACTCTAAACTGTTCTATATAGTGATTTTCGTTCTTACTGGCCTTATATAGCCTTCAAAGGCTGATAGGCCGTAAAACGCCATCCATCCATCCATCCATCTATCGGTACATTTGAGTGGCCTCGATCAGGAGCAGAAACAATCATGTTGATCGCAAGTGAGGCCTACTGAATTATTTGAAAAACTGCTAATGTGAAATGTTACACAATTGATCTTTTCGAAAACCAACGTGAGGTTTGATCAAAATTATTGTATTGATTGTATTGATGAGGTGTTACAGCCTATCAACCTTTGTAGGCTATGTAAGGCCACTGACAAAACTCGAAGTTTACAGGGCAGTTATCCTTCCTAAACTTCTCTACGCCTGTGAAACGTGGACCGTGTACCAGCGACATGCTAGGAAGCTGAATCATTTCCACACCGCCTGCCTTCGCAGACTCCTCAACATGAGATGGCAAGACAAGATTCCAGATACTGAAGTACTGGCACAAGAAGGCCTGCCAAGCATTCATATCATCTTGATGCAGCACCAACTCAGGTAGGCAGGTCACGTAGTTCGAATGCCAGACGATCGGCTTCCAAAGAGACTCTCTTCCATGGTGAACTACAGGAGGGGAAACGCTGCCGTGGAGGTCAAAGAAAGCGGTTTAAGGACACCCTGAAGGTTTCACTCAAGTCATTTGGCATCGACCCCAGCAGCTGGGAAAACATCGCTCAGGACCGTAGACAGTGGCGTTCCTCTCTTCTTAGGGGATCAGCACGCTGTGAGGCAGACATAACTACTGCAGCAGATCAGCGTCGACAAGCCCGAAAGTCGCGTGCGTATGCTCCCCGTACGATTCAGGACATTTCCATCCCATGTCCTCATTGCATAAGAACGTTCAAAGCGCGAATTGGCCTCCTCAGCCACCCGCGCAGCAAACACTGAACGTGAAAGGCAACCATTCCCTTTCCCCCCTTTAACCCCCCCCCCCTTTAACCCCCCTTGCCCTTGGAGTGATTATAGGTGGTCGTCATCGAACTCGATGGACAAACAACAACAAGGCCACTGAGCACGAAATCACTGCAACTAGTTTGAGAAAGAGCATATCAAGTAATGCTTTCACTAGTTACTCGCCTTTTGCGTATCGCGTTTGATCCGAAAATCATTTACGTATTAGTTACCGATCGAAACAGAACCAACACACAACATTCGCGAGGGGAATCCCCTGTGAGTTCGGGGTAAGAATTGACCCACCGCGTCTCCCTACGCGATTCGTAAGAGGCGAACAACTAGGGACACCGTGACTTGATTCGCGTATGCTCTAAACTGTTCAAGTGATTTTCGTGCTTAGTGGCCTTACATAGCCTACAAAGGCTGATAGGCCGTAAAACACCATCAATCAATCAATCAATCAATCAATCAGTCAGTCAATCGCGAGGGGGAAAATTCGCGTGAAGAAAAACAGACGAGTTCCACTAAAGAAGAGAACCACAGCAACACAACCCCACAAAGCTCACAAACTACCTCTGCAAGCGTAATAGAAGGGAACAACCAAACAACCTTATGGCTTCCTTGCTGCAAACAAACTGTGGTGTTCCTATTCCAAAGGCCCAGCATCCATCTCTTGGCGCATTCAAGCGGTGTAAGGTAAAAGGATAAGCAGATAGATAACACGAAACGCCCTGTGCAAAAAAAACGGGCAGATCTAGAAAAAGGCGTCACAAAAACTCATTAAGAATAAAATTAGTTTCGAAATGACAATATTTAGCTACGTCGGTTGTTCTGAGACATAAAATCAACGTCACCATAAAACATCTCATCGACCATCACAGTTTTTATTAGAGCAAGTCATAAGTGCGTTTTTTTCGTATTGCGAGTCCTTTTTTGACTTGATAATGATATATCCATCTCAAGGAGTTGGCCATTGAAAAGGCATGCCTCTTTGTCTTTTCATGTGCGCTCTACACATCATGGGTGGACAGGTTAGACAAGCTTACTGATTCAAAGGCCTCCGAGTGAACGCCTCCAGGGAAGCTCCCATCACCATTGATGGTCAAGCCATAGAGGACGTCGACCGCTTCACGTACCTGGGCAGCGTGGTCAGCAAGACTGGAGGGACAGGGAAATGAAGACGTGAGAAGCCCAGGAATAGGACAAAGCACGACAACGCCTTCTTCACCCTGAAACCAGTGTGGAGAAACGTGAGCAAACTTCAGCCGATCAACAAACCAAGCTGAGATGATCTTCCACATAGCGTTACATAAGTGTGCTGCTCTACGGTCTGAAACCTGGAGGACGTACCACGAGCATCGGCCCAAGCTACAGTCTTCATCATACAACCCTGCCTCCGCCAGATCCTCGGTTGCAGATGGCCAGAAAGATCTCCAACAATGAAACTCTGGCAACGTACCCAGGCAGGACGATC
>JAWQFJ010015984.1:0-13505 GCA_034096865.1 Theodoxus fluviatilis
ACGTGACTGCCTTCTCCTGGCCACCAGCAGGCGCATACCTGTCCACATAGGCCGCCAAAGTTGGCGCTCTATCACCGTCAGCCCACACCTATGGCAGTAGTGCAGACTCAAGACGAGGCCAGGGGGACGCAAAGTGGACTGGCGTGGGACAGTCTCGCCACTGCTCGCACTCACAGCCCTTGGGACGGGGGTGGGTGGGTGGGGGGCGCTAATGTGCTCCATTGGTCGAGCTGCCAAGCAGCAAAGCAAAAACCACTAGCGGGCTCATCAGAAGGCAGCAGGGCTTATGGCACCTTGGTGGTCTTTCTCGAAGTTCACTCAGTGCCTTTGGACCCCATAACTGCACTTCTCGCAGCCACGAAGGCAACCCGCACTCGAAAAGGACACCGTGTCTTTCGCAAGTTTATTTTAAAAAATTCCTCATTATTTTCATCTCGCCCCCCCCCCCTCCCCCCTCCCCTCTCCCTCCTCTTTTTTACCGTTGAAGATCTCAAAATGTGCTAATGAGAAACACGTCTCAGAAAAAATATCCACTCATGCAACTTTGTTTATGTTCTCTCTCTCTCTCTCTCTCTCTCTGTCTCTCTCTCTCTCTCTCTCTGTCTCTCTCTCTCTCTCTCTCTCTCTCTCTCTCTCTCTCTCGGGTGGCGACTAGTGTAGAGCACGCGTTCACTTCGGCTCTGCTTATTTTACTCCCTGTGAGTGAAATAAAATCAGCACTATGCCAGTTGCTGGTCTTCCAACAGCTGTTGAGGTACTGCTGACCTCGCTGCTTGCCTCGGATGAGCTGTCCTCGTGGAAAGTGGCAGGGGAGTTGGGCAGTATCGTGGTTGTGCTACGATTCAATCCAAGCGGCGGGCAGCCATTGCCCGTAAACGATACCCGCCGAGGATACTGGAGAAGAAAGCCTCCAGCACAGCTCCGACGTGACCAGCTACGTGCACAGAGACACCAGGGCTTGGGTGAGCAGAAAACGCGTCAAAGCTGTCTTGAAAATAACTTTGAAAATGTCGCGAATATTGAATTCGACAGTGTTGATGTTACTGCACGTGCTTCACGGGCCTCTACGTCATCAGTCCCTTGCGCTTCAAAAGCCCTGACCTTTGACCCTGCAAGCAGTGCTGTGGACTCTGTAACAGAAGAAACAAGTGAGCCCGAAATCACTGTCCCCGATGATACTGCAAGGGATCAGCCGTCAAGGGAGGAACCGGAGTGGTTGAGGGATTTCACAGCACAACTAGAGGCAGCTTCTGAAGATCACCAGAACAAGTTACAGGAAGATCTAAAGAGACTGACAAAATCCGGCGAGGACGAGAGATGTAGTGCTGGAACTTTGCTTTGGATCCATCTGCCCACACCGATGAACATGGGCATGTCAATGAAAACACATCCCGCAAGTCATCACCAACTGAAGATCCCACCAGTAATCGATCTCATCCCAATCGTCTGACACTTGATTGCTCAACTGTACCACCGCCACAGCCTCCATCTACAAGAACTTCCAAGCAGGTCAACCGGCAGCCGACAGCTGACGGACACAACAGACGCAACGACTTCTCAGGCGGCACGGGCGGCACGGGCTGCATGAGGAAAACGCGAGGGAGGCCTGCAGCGAAGCAAGACCAACGGTAGCAGAATGCGCGGATGTTGCGGGAAAAGCAAGCACACTGTTGTAAATTGACAATGTCACTTTCTCCCCTCTTCGATCGCGTTGTAACTTGCAAGACTGGGCATCAGTCTTGAACCCAGTCAGTGCATATCTGTTTTATGTTCTCTTGTTTCGTTGTGACGGGCCGGAATGGCCTAACAAATAAACAAGTTCGTTCGTTCGTTCTCTCTCTCTCTCTCTCTCTCTCTCTCTCTCTCCCTCTCTCTCTCCATCTCTCTCTCCCTCTCTCTCTTCCTCTTCCTCATGATGCTGCATTCCATATTCCTACTGTCACCTCACATGAGGTGATGCAATACATCTTTCAACTTCCAAACAAACGATCCACGGACCTTGATGGCATCAGTTCTCATTTACTAAAAATTTCGCTTCCCGCCATACTGCCTTCATTGACACACATTTATAACTTGTGTATAAGAAACAGTATCTTCCCGTCTCGTCTTCAGCAGGCCAAGGTCATTCCACTGCCTAAATCTAAGACTGCTTCAGTACCCGATGATTACCGTCCCATCTCAATTTTGCCTCTTATCTCCAAACCACTAGAAAGACACGTTCACAAACATCTTTTCTCGTATCTTGACCAATTTGACTTATTATATCAATTGCAATCCGGCTTTCGTTCCCATCACTCCTGCCAAACTGCTTTATCCTTCCTGGTGAACGACTGGCTATCAGCCATAAACAACCGCGAACTGTCTGGTACCATTTTCTTGGACCTGAAAAAGGCATTTGACCTAGTTGACTACGAAATTCTCCTTGATAAACTCTCGATGTACTTGAAAAATCCAACATCAGTCTCCTTTTTCCGATCATACTTGACACATAGAAGCCAATGTGTCTATGTCAACGGGTTGTATTCCTCGAGACGAATCGTAAAGTCAGGGGTTCCACAAGGCTCAATTTTAGGTCCATTGCTCTTCAGCTTGTATATCAATGATCTACCATTGAGTATATCAAATGAAAGTATCAAATGCACTATGTTTGCAGATGCCACCATTATCAGCGTATGCGACAGAAGCATAAATTCCATCCAATGCGCCCTGAACGTTTCCCTTGGTGATTTACAAAAATGGTGTTCATCAAATAGAATGGTTATACATCCCTCAAAAACCAAGTGCATGATCCTAACTACAAGACAAAAACGTTAACGACAACCCTTAACCATCAATCTTATGCTAGAAAATGAAATCATTGAGCAAGTCTGTCACAAGTGTGTGTCATTTTTAGGGCGCCGGAGTATAGCGCGTCGCTAATGAGTTTCATTGTCTCGTGCTGTCCGTGTTGTTTTTTCTCATATCAGCCTCGGCGACAGGGAGATAGGAAAGTAATTTATAGAACTGGTTGTGTGCGCATATGGTTTAGGCATTCCACAGTTTATCTTTTGAAAAGAGACAGAATTAGGCCAAATAGTGCAGTGACGTCAAAGAGATTTTGGAGTGACGTCAAGGAGATTTTGGAGCGACGGCAGAGTAGCTAAAGCAGAGATTCGATACGGTTGTCGAATTGTTGAGCTCTCTCGGTTATTCACCTTTTGAAAGCGTTTATAGCTTAAAGGTGGTAGTGTCTTTGGTGTCAGTGTAAGACTAGGTCCTGACGCCAGAGAAGGTTGTCTCAACTACATGGGAGTTGGAGTTGCGACGGTCGTCCCTTTTCTCTTTGGAACTTCGCTTTTGGGACAGTAAACATTGAAAAGTCGGAAGTAAGTTGAACTGTTATCGTTATCCGTAACGTACAAGTCTGGTCTCTGATTTAGATAAAAATGGAGCCACGTAGTGAAACGTGCTAAACCGTTATGTTGCATGTAGTTGTGTTTGTCTGTAGTGAATGCTTCCATGATGGTTTATCGTATGATGCATTGTTTAGTGGATAATTTAGGGGTAGTGATTTGTTTACGGTACTACTCCTGAGTTTTCAATGCAAAGCTATGTGTGGTGATGCTTTGATGATGTTTTATCATATGATGTATTGTGTAAAAGATAATTTGGTGGTGGTTATTTGTTGTACCACCCATGGGGTTTCAATGTAAAACCACAATAAGTTGGACGAAAGTGATAGTGAAATTGTAAAGGGTTGGGGGCGGGCAGTATCAAACGGGGAATGGAAGTATTGTCCGCCATGCTTCCATCTGAACATTTGTCGCCAGGTTTCAAGGCTCGAGGTTCAAGGCTCGAGGTTCAAGGCTCGAGGTTCAAGGCTCGAGGTTCAAGGTTCGAGACTCAAGGTTCAAGAATCAAGGTTCGAGATTCAAGGCTCGAGATTCAACGGTTGCAAGATCCCAGTTTCTACGTCCCGTCTGTCCACGGGTTCTACGTTTTCAAGAGTCAACGTTGTCAAGATGCAGCGTCTACAGGTCATGTACCCTGGGATTATCGATCCCCCCTTTCCCTCCCCCAACCTTTAGTTGTGTGAGATTGAACATTTTCCACGTGGGACTTTCTGGGACGGGGTTGGGTGGAAGTGGGAGGTATTCGAGCTAGGCTTTGGCGTCCAGGACTAATACTCTCACTTCGCGTGTGAGAGGTCCAGGGTTCAACCCCTAGCAATACCAGGGGGGGTGGCGTTTTATATTCATTGTTATTTAATATTAATTGTCCGTTGTGGTGTCGTTGTTTTTCGTCTTGTCTGTCTGAATAAATGTCATTATTTTGAATAACCAATACTGTGTGCAGTGATTTTCTTTAGTTGTTAATTCCCCCTTTTTCCTTCATTTTTTTCATTTATTGCCACGTGCTAAATTTTCTTTCGCTGTGTGACAAAGATCTCAGTCTGTCTATGCCCAGACCACACACACACAGCAGTTAGATTTGACACGGCACGTGACAAAGTCTCAGAACACAAAGTGCTGGGCATAATTGTTGATGAACAATTAACTTGGGAACAACATGTCAATTCCTTATGCAAAACTTTTGCTAAGAACATTTTCCTGCTCTCTAAACTGAGGCATTTTGTCACCACCGATGCATGCGCAATGTTTTTTCACGCACACATAAATACCCATATTAATTTTGCATCTGTTGTATGAGATGGCTCCATGGCAGTGCACTTGAAAAAGATTAATTCACTGTACAGACGAGCTGCCAAGCTTATTATTTCCGACTCCGCATTGTCTACGGATGAAAAGATAAAAAATCTTGGCTTACTACCCTTCCAAAAACACCTCGTCCTCAATAAATGCATCCTTATGCACAAAATTGCTCATTCACGAGCACCAAAGTATCTTACTGATCTCTTTATTCGTCCCCAAACAAGCCATTCACAATCTCGCAACAGTTTCATTCTACCACAACCTAGAGTAGACATTTTCAAAGGCAGTATTACATATTCAGGTGTTATGATATGGAATACACTCCCATTGCACCTAAGGAACAATACTTTCATGAAGTCTTTTAAAGCATCCATACGTGATCATCAATTCAGATGATCTCACTGTTGTCGCCTGTACATATGATACGTATTTGTTTGAACTTGAAGACTCACTGAGCTGACAGTTGTCAAAGGCATGTACTAAAATCTTTGTCATTGTTGATCATATTCTTCATATACCTTACCAACTGTTGTACATAGATTAGCTACTTTTTTTTCTTATCTATCCATGTTTTCGTTTCTTAATGAGCAAGGACAATTTGTAAGATAGGCAGAAATGCCTAAAATTTCATCCTTGATGAATAAAGAATCAATCAATCAATCAATCTCTCTCCCTCTCTCTCCCTCTCTCTCTCTCTCTCTCGCTCTCTCCCTCCCTCTCTCTCTCTCTCTCTCTCCCTCTCTCGCTCTCTCTCTCTCTCTCTCTCTCTCTCTCTCTCTCTCTCTATATATATATATATATATATATATATATATCTCGTAACTACGCTGTGTGTGCTTGCTTGCTTGAGGAGCCACGGCAATGGAGGTGTTATCGAGCTCGAACTCTCTCCCAGAGGTCTCGAGAGGTGTGTGTGTGTGTGTGTGTGTGTGTGTGTGTGTGTGTGTGTGTGTATGTGTGTGTGTGTATGTGTGTGTGTGTGTGTGTGTGTGTGTGTGTGTTTGTGTGTGTGTCTGGAGAAGCAGCACGATTCTGCTTGCTCTGCAGAATCCTCACCTACTAAGAATAAACTCTGCTGACCCAATTTCTGGGACAGATACCTGGATGTAGGCCTACAGCAACTCTCTCTATTTTCCAGCCTAACGCTAGCTCTTTCCAGCATAACAGAGGCGCGGAGTGGGGGGCGCTAGGGACTTGGCCACGTTGCTTAACCTCCTTTTTGGCAAAAAATAACTCGCGAGTGAAGTGAGCAAGGGAAAGGTCTCTAGGCAACGGCCTATCATCAGTTGGCAAGGCGGAAGTCCGAGAGAACAAGATGGCTGCGTCCAGGCACAAGTTGGTGAAGAAGTTGCCGTTAGAGGAAGAAACGGACGATAGACATCACAACAGTTTTTCGCTTGATTGAACAACATATTATGACACTGCAATTTGGCATGGGAACTTCATCAAAGAAAAGTCAGCAACCCGGATGGACATGTAAACAATTTTGTCGAAAGCGTTATGCCTCGATACTATTCAAAAGACACAAAAATGAAATTCGAAAAGCAAGTACTTACCTGTACAGTCACCTTTCACTCTCCAACAGCAAATACTTACCTGTACAGTCACATTTCATTCTCCAACAGTAAATACTTACCTGTTCAGTCACATTTCATTCTCCAACAGCAAGTACTTACCTGTTCAGTTACATTTCATTCTCCAACAGCAAATACTTACCTATACAGTCACACTTCATTCTCCAACAGTAAATACTTACCTGTACAGTCACATTTCATTCTCCAACAGCAAATACTTACCTGTACAGTCACATTTCATTCTCCAACAGTGACACGCACATTACATGCTCTGCCGACTGTGAATATCAACCCTATGAACATAGCCTCCGCCATTTTGAATTTTCTCGCTAGCCACGGCTAAGTATCTCCGATGTCTCCTCGCCAAAACTCGCGTCTCTTTGCGAGCGAGGAGCTGTGCGAAACGCACTCGCCACGCGTTTTTCTTGTGCTCCTTGCCAGTCCTCGCGAGATACTAGCGTAGGCAATGCCTCCCTAGAGAGTCTACAGAGTGGGGGAGATGAAACAGCGCCAGCAAAGCCGAGAGCTGCACGCACAGCAAGAGCAAAGTAGTGGACATGCCACGGACACACACGAACACGCGCGCACGCATGCACACACTTACATGCACACACACACACACACTCGCGCGCGCTCATGCACACAGAACTGAATGGAATGGATGGAGTTTTACAGCCTGTCAGCCTTTGTAGGCTATCAAAGTCCATTGATCACGGAATCGATGAGACTACCTAAAGTTAGCGCTAATCAAGTCTATCTATCTATCTATCTATCTATCTATCCATCTATCTATCTATCTATCTATCTATCTATCTATCTATCTATCTATCTATCTATCTATCTATCTATCTATCTATCTATCTATCTATCTATCTATCTATCTATCTATCTATCTATCTATCTATCTATCTATCTATCTATCTATCTATCTATCTATCTATCTATCTATCTATCTATCTATCTATCTATCTATCTATCTATCTATCTATCTATCTATCTATCTATCTATCTATCTATCTATCTATCTATCTATCTATCTATCTATCTATCTATCTATCTATCTATCTATCTATCTATCTATCTATCTATCTATCTATCTATCTATCTATCTATCTATCTATCTATCTATCTATCTATCTATCTATCTATCTATCTATCTATCTATCTACGCCTTTGACCCCTCCTGGGGCACAGACCGCTAACAAGGGCTGTGGGCTGCTGGCTGGGGCTTTCCTACAAAGCCGTTCTGGCTCGGAGGCGGCGGTCCTGCTGGCTGTGCAGGTCACCCCGCCCTGTAAGACGGGGAGCGCCTTACGCCCTGATCCGAACTGCCTCCCCCCACGTGTGCAGGGCGAGGAGAAAGGCCTTCAGAGCAGACTTCAAGGACTCCCTGCAGGGCGAGGAGAAAGGCCTTCAGAGCAGACTTCAAGGAGTCCCTGCAGGGCGAGGAGAAAGGCCTTCAGAGCAGACTTCAAGGAGTCCCTGCAGGGCGAGGAGAAAGGCCTTCAGAGCAGACTTCAAGGAGTCCCTGTAGGGCGAGGAGAAAGGCCTTCAGAGTAGACTTCAAGGAGTCCCTGCAGGGCGAGGAGAAAGGCCTTCAGAGCAGACTTCAAGGAGTCCCTGCAGGGCGAGGAGAAAGGCTTTCAGAGCAGACTTCAAGGAGTCCCTGTAGGGCGAGGAGAAAGGCCTTCAGAATAGACTTCAAGGAGTCCCTGCAGGGCGAGGAGAAAGGCCTTCAGAGCAGACTTTAAGGAGTCCTTGCAGGGCTTCCCCGGGAGCGGTTCCCCCTCGGCAGCTCGCTGTGAAAAAGCCTCTTCGGCAGCCGGCGGCTGTCTGGCATGCGAGCTACTTGGCCCGCCCATCTTGACTGCGCATGCATCAGGAGGGTCTGAACACACACACACACACACACACACACACACACACGTACGTGTATATTCACATGTTCTCACTCACGCATGCACACACACACACACACACACGTACCGACTAACGCATGCACACACACACACGCGTACACATTAACGCATGCACTTACACACGAGTACATACACATGTACACACTCACGCATGCACACACACATACACATACACACGCACGCGCGCGCGCGCGCGCACACACACACACACACACACACACACACACACCGCGCGAACACACACACACACACACACGTACACACACATGTGCACACGCACGCACGCAAGCACACACACGCACGCACATACTCGGAGCCAATACTGGAAGACATGCAAGGTCATTTCAAAGGGATACCTTCTTTCACAAACATTTTTTATTTTGGTATGAACAGAACATGAGCTATTATACACAGCCGAGAGTAATTATCATCAACAAACTTACTTGCAAACTCCGCCATAGACGGTCCCAAGCCCGTTTGCGAAAGGAGGAGGGTTGGGCGTGGGGCTAGCAACCCCACCCTGGAAAAACGCTTCTTGCTACAGAAACCAACATTGCAAAGGAAACCTCAGACGATAAAGGTATACGACCCGGGGGAGAGTATATGAAGCGGATCAACCAAACCCGAGAGGGAGTTGACTCGCCGATGAACCTTCTCTTCCCCAAGACCGTGACAAGGATTGGATTATGGAATGTGAGAACACTCTACGAGACAGGGCCGTGGAAGAGATGGAAACGTTCTCAGCAAGGCAGCAGACCAACTGGATCGGTGGAAGGAGCACTTTGCCAGCCTCCTCAACGGCACACTTGTTGGAAACCCCTCCATGGTTGAGGAAGGAGAGGACCTTGATGTCCTGCATTCCACGCCACGCCTTGGACTGGAACCCTCAGGGTAAACGGAAGCGTGGTCGACCAGCACTGACCTGGAAAAGAACCCTACAGGCAGAGCTGAGGACAGTCCGGATGACATGGGGAGAGGCAAAGAGGGCAGCTCAAGACCGACAGAGGTGGAGACTTGCAGTGAAGGCCCTATGCTCCGACCGGAGCAAAGAGGACTAAGGTAAGGTAAAAACTTACTTGCAGCGCTCTCCTCCTCTCCTCCCACCACCCGTCTACTTATTTCATTTTTGTTTTAATTCACATGATACAAGACACAAATCACTTCTTAATTCAGTGGTATAAAACAGTCAACCTCTTAACATTTCACGTGGCACGAGACACATTAGCTTTTATCAATGGTGTTACAGCTGAAACAAACGTTTTACAAGAGACACCAAACGTGTTGCAGGAGACACCTAACGTTTTACAAGAGACACCAAACGTGTTACAGGAGACACCTAACGTGTCACAGGAGACACCTAACGTGCTACAGGAGACACCAAACGTGTTACAGGTGACACCAAACTTGTTACAGGTGACACCAAACGTGTTACAGGAGACACCTAACGTGTTTCAGGAGATACCTAACGTGTTACAGGAGACATCTAACGTGTTACAGGTGACACCAAACGTGTTACAGGAGACACCTAACGTGTTTCAGGAGACACCTAACGTGTTTCAGGAGACACCTAACGTGTTTCAGGAGACACCTAACGTGTTTCAGGAGACACCAAACGTGTTACAGGAGACACCAAACGTGTTACAGGAGACACCTAACGTGTTTCAAGAGACACCTAACGTGTTTCAAGAGACACCTAACGTGTTACAGGAGACACCAAACGTGTTACAGGTGACACCAAACGTGTTACAGGAGACACCTAATGTGTTACAGGAGACAACAAACGTGTTACAGGGGACAACAAACGTGTTACAGGAGACGCCAAACGTGTTACAGGAGACACCTAACGTGTTACAGGAGACACCTAACGTGCTACAGGAGACACCTAACGTGTTACAGGAGACACCTAACGTGTTACAGGAGACACCTAACGTGCTACAGGAGACACCTAACGTGCTACAGGAGACATCTAACGTGTTACAGGAGACATCTAACGTGTTACAGGAGACACCAAACGTGTTACAGGAGACGCTTAACGTGCTACAGGAGACATCTAACGTGCTACAGGAGACACCTAACGTGCTACAGGAGACACCTAACGTGTTACAGGAGACACCTAACGTGCTAAAGGAGACACCTAACGTGTTACAGGAGACACCTAACGTGTTACAGGAGACACCTAACGTGCTACAGGAGACATCTAACGTGTTACAGAAGACATCTAACGTGTTACAGGAGACACCAAACGTGTTACAGGAGACGCTTAACGTGCTACAGGAGACATCTAACGTGCTACAGGAGACACCTAACGTGTTACAGGAGGCACCTAACGTGTTAAAGGTGTCACCCAACGTGTTACAGGAGGCACTCAACGTGTTACAGGAGGCACCCAACGTGTTACAGGAGGCACCCAACGTGTTACAGGAGACACACAACATGTTACAGGAGACACCAAACGTGTTACAGGAGACACCAAACATGTTACAGGAGACACCTAACGTGTTACAGGAGACACCTAATGCGCTACAGGAGACATCTAACGTGCTACAGGAGACACCTAACGTGTTACAGGAGGCACCTAACGTGTTAAAGGTGTCACCCAACGTGTTACATGAGGCACCCAACGTGTTACAGGAGGCACCCAACGTGTTACAGGAGACACCCAACGTGTTACAGGAGACACCCAACGTGTTACAGGAGGCACCCAACGTGTTACAGGAGACACCCAACGTGTTACAGGAGACACCCAACGTGTTACAGGAGACACCTAACGTGTTAAAGGTGTCACCCAACGTGTTACAGGAGGCACCCAACGTGTTACAGGAGGCACCCAACGTGTTACAGGAGGCACCCAACGTGTTACAGGAGGCACCCAACGTGTTACAGGAGGCACCCAACGTGTTACAGGAGACACCCAACGTGTTACAGGAGGCACCCAACGTGTTACAGGAGACACACAACGTGTTACAGGAGACACCCAACGTGTTACAGGAGACACCAAACGTGTTACAGGAGACACCCAACATGTTACAGGAGACACCCAACGTGTTACAGGAGACACCTAACGTGCTACAGGAGACATCTAACGTGCTACAGGAGACACCCAACGTGTTACAGGAGACACCCAACGTGTTACAGGAGACACCCAACGTGTTACAGGAGGCACCCAACGTGTTACAGGAGGCACCCAACGTGTTACAGGAGACACCCAACATGTTACAGGAGACACCCAACGAGTTACAGGAGACACCTAACGTGCTACAGGAGACATCTAACGTGCTACAGGAGACACCCAACATGTTACAGGAGACACCCAACGTGTTACAGGAGGCACCCAACGTGTTACAGGTGTTACGGTGATCAATAAACGACATCACAAGGTCCCAAGGTTCAATACATGTTTTTACATTTAATCACAAAAACATGCCCGTAACAGGGGACAGAAAAGAAAAAGAAAAGCAAAAAGACCGTTACATTGATTTCTTGCCCAAACCCAACGTCATCAAAACCTCAATCTCTCTCTCTCTCTAAGAAAAATTACAAAGACCCCCACACCCACAGAAGCAAAAGTAAATATTGTTCAACCTTCTAATTTTGAACTTACAAACAGTATCGGTGAGCCTTCTAAGATTAACCATTAAACATTTCAGGTCAACTAGCCCTTGACAATTAAATAAAACGTTTTTCACAGACCTTCCACATCTGCCCGCTCTCCTACGCTCACTCTCTCTCCTCTCTGTGTCCCCGTCCCGCCTCTTTTCGTCTCTTCATATTCTTCTTCCTCCTCGTCATCCGTCTCTCTCATCTTTCCTCTGTTTCTCTGTAAGAGGGATGAATCCGTTCTCCCTTCAAACTCAACCGGTCCCGAGAGCCAAAAATTCTAGTGATCATCACGTAATCAACAATAATGACGTAATAAAATGACGCCAACATCCAAAAAAAGGGGCCTCCAATACAACCCACGAACTCAAGAACCGAGACCGACCCGCCAGTCTCCTCACCACCAACTCCTCTCTTTCCCCATTACACAGGCGACACCTAACGTGTTACAGGAGACCCATAACGTGTTACAGGAGGCACCTAACGTGTTACAGGAGACACTTAACGTGTTACAGGAGGCACCTAAAGTGTTACAGGAGACACTTAACGTGTTACAGGAGGCACCTAACGTGTTACAGGAGACACTTAACGTGTTACAGGAGACACTTAACGTGTTACAGGAGACACTTAACGTGTTACAGGAGGCACCTAACGTGTTACAGGAGACACTTAACGTGTTACAAACTACTTAAGAGCTCAAACTGAGGACAAGAGCACTGCAACGTTCAACCGAGACAGTACGCCTCACTGACTCCCTGCCTGACCCACCCGCTCACTGCCTGACCCACCCGTTCCCTGCCTGACCCACCCGTTCCCTGCCTGACCCACCCGCTCACTGCCTCAACCGCTCACTGCCTGACCCACCCGCTCACTGCCTGACCCACCCGTTCCCTGCCTCACCCGCTCACTGCCTGACCCACCCGTTCCCTGCCTGACCCACCCGTTCCCTGCCTGACCCACCCGCTCACTGCCTCAACCGCTCACTGCCTGACCCACCCGCTCACTGCCTGACCCACCCGCTCACTGCCTCAACCGCTCACTGCCGCACCTACCCTCTCACTGCCTCATCCACCCGCTCACTGCCTGACCCACCCTCTCTCTGTCTGATGCACCCTCTCTTTGCCTCATCCGCTCATTGCCTAACCCACCCGCTCACTGCCTCACCCACCCGCTCACTGCCTAACCCACCCGCTCACTGCCTCACCCACCCGCTCACTGCCTCACCCACCCCTTCACTGCCTCACCCACCGGTTCCCTGCCTCACCCACCCGCTCACTGCCTCACCCACCCGCTCACTGCCTCACCCACCCGCTCCTTCCTTCACCCACTCGCTCCTTGCCTCACCCACCCGCTCCTTGCCTCACCCACCCGCTCCTTGCCTCACCCACCCGCTCACTGCCTCACCCACCCGCTCACTGCCTCACCCACCCGCTCACTGCCTCACCCACCCGCTCACTGCCTCACCCACTCGCTCACTGCCTCACCCACCCGCTCACTGCCTTGTACTTGTCAACAAGATATCGAAGTGGGGTCTCTACTCATCGCAACATACACGACGCCTCGAAAACGAGGCTTTGAAAAAAGGCTGTAACGCTTTCCTCTACAAATCAAGCCTCGTAGACAATAACAAGGTACCATCCCAAATCTTTGAAGACAAGGCACTGGAATAAGGTTTCTGTCAGAATTACGACTTCTTGTAGACAAGGCATTCAAAATCCCTACAC
>JAWQFJ010015985.1:0-17102 GCA_034096865.1 Theodoxus fluviatilis
ATTTGATTCTTGGCGTTCTCCCTCGCCTATATATGGAGAGGGGAAAGGAGGGATCTAATGGATTGATAAGAAGATAATTGACTTAGAGCTTTAGTGCTAAGCCTCTGGGCGGTTGTTTTTAACGTTTGCTTAATTTGAATTAATTGTTTTGATTTCTTTGACGTTTTCTGTCGTGTTTTCAGTTATTGAGAATGTTGGTTGAAATATAATTGAGTCGATTGTTTTATGTTTTCGGTTTGTGGCGTTTTTGTCTTTAAATGTGATTAGTGACTGAGGAAGGATTATCCCTTTTTTTCACTGTCCGGTTAGGGTCGAGCCACCTTCCACCCACCCCAACCGTGACAGATGTGGGGCTCGTTCGGGAGTCCTTCCACAAAATCAGTCACTAATCTTGTGTTGTATTGCGTGACTTGTAATTGTAAATGTAAATCAGTGTAAAATTTTTGGACTCTAGTTTTTGTTACTCTTAAAGTTTCTGTGCTACTTTGCCGCGCATGTCGCTGGCTGTTCCGTATTATCGGCGAGGAGATCTGTGCTGTACGGACGGATTTCGAGGCTGGGTCAGTCCGTCGAGTTGTTTTTTTCGGTGCCCTGTGTTGGGCGGTACTGCTCACGATCGAATGACAGTGTTGGGTCTTGCCGGGGCAGACCTAAGTGGAGGCTGTTCACAGGGTTACGTGACAGCACCAGGTCTGGGCAGACCAGGTTTATTTTTATTGTGTTGTCTCCTGGTTTGGGAGAAATGTTTGGGGGTGCGTGTTGTCACCCGTTAAGACTAGACCCGAGTCTGAAGCCCTCCTGACAATGTCTGTCTTTCCTCCAGTTTTTTGTTGAGGGGTATGGGAGGTAGCTCCCCACCTCTTGGTTTCTTTTGTTGAGGGGTCTGGGAGGTAGCTCCCCACCTCTTGGTTTCTTTTGTTGAGGAGTCTGGGAGGTAGCTCCCCACCTCTTGGTTTATTAGTGTTCTTTTGGGGGTCTGGTAGCTCCCCACTTCCATTCATTATCGTTCTTTTTGGGTTCTGGGAATTAATAATTTTCTCTACGTGTACGAGAAGCAAGTTGTGGTGTCGCTGGTTGTGCGTTTTTTGTTATCTGTCGACAGACCCCTAGCAGTCCGTTTGGAAGAGTTAGGATTGGACCAAGTCGTGTCTTAGTTTTCGGCTTAGACAGGAGAAAGTCTAATCCGGGGGGGGGGTGTGTTTCTGTCACGACTCGGTTTAATATTTTTTAACTTTAAGATATTATAAAGAATCTTGTTTCGGGGATGGTACGCTTTTAAGCGTTATGCGCTGTCAGCATTTGCTGACTGCGCATTTTCAGAGCGTGTTGCACGTGTTTGTTTGTTTTTTTGTTCTGCAGCGGTTCGTGACTTACTTTGACTTATTCCCTTGAGTTCCTTGTGGAGCATAGGGCCTCGGCAACAGTCCTCCAGCGTACTCGGTTCTGGGCAACTTTCTTCAGCTCTCCCCATGACAGGTTGCAGTTCCTCATCTCCTCCTCGCAGGATCGCCTCCAGGTGGTCTTGGGGCGACCAACTCGTCTCTTGCCCTGGGGATTCCACTGCAAGGCCTGCCGTGTGATGTCGTGTGGAGGTTTCCGCAAGGTGTGTCCGATCCACCTCCACTTCCGCCTTGCGATCTGCTGTCCGATGAGATCCTGGTTTGCCTGCTTCCACAAGTCGGTGTTCTTGACTTTGTATGTCCACCTGATCTTAAGGATGTTACGGAGGCATCTGTTTATGAAGACGTGGAGCTTGTTGGTCAGAGTGTTGGTGACTCTCCAGGTCTCAGAGCCATAGAGGAGGACAGACTTGACGTTGCTGTTAAATATCCGGAGTTGTGTGTGGGTAGAGAGGGATGTTGATCTCCAGACTGGTCTCAGAGTGTTGAAGGCATATCTGGCTTTCCCGATTCTGGCTTTGATGTCCTCATCAGAACCGCCTGTTACTGATACGACGCTGCCCAGGTAAGTAAAGGAGTCCACCTCTTTGAGCTCCTTGTCTCCCAGGGTATCGGGCTTCTGCTGCTTCTTGTTCACGGCCATGGTCTCTGTCTTTTTCAGGTTGACCTGTAGTCCGGTCTTCGCTTCTTCTCTGGCAAGGTTGTCTGTCTTCTGTTGCATGTGCTGGTAGCATTGGGACATCAGGCATAAGTCGTCTGCAAAGTTGAGGTCGTCCAAGGTCTGTGTCAGGGTCCACTGCACTCCGGTCCTGCCTGTTCTGGTTGTCTCTCGCATGACCCAGCCCACCACGAGCAGGAGCGGCTCGTGCTGAACGTTTTTTGTGTGTGCATAATATGATTCTTGGCGTTCTCCCTCGCCTATATATGGAGGAGGCGCAGAGGGGATAAGAGGGATCTAATGGATTGATAAGAAGATAATTGACTAAGACTTTGACTTAGACTTAGTCCTCTTCGCTCCGGTCGGAGCATAGGGCCTTCACTGCAAGTCTCCACCTCTGTCGGTCTTGGGCTGCCCTCTTTGCCTCTCCCCATGTCATCCGGACTGTCCTCAGCTCTGCCTGTAGGGTTCTTTTCCAGGTCAGTGCTGGTCGACCACGCTTCCGGTTACCCTGAGGGTTCCAGTCCAAGGCGTGGCGTGGAATGCAGGCATCGTTTCTGCGCAGGGTGTGCCCAATCCACTTCCATTTCCTTCTTTGGATGGCGTTGACGATCGACTCCTGCCTGGTACGTTGCCAGAGTTCTTTATTGGAGATTGACTAAGAGCTGTAGTGTTAAGCCGCTGGGCGGTTGTTTTTAACGTTTGTTTAATTTAAATTGATTGTTTTGATTTCTTTGACGTTTTCTGTCGTGTTTTCAGTTAGTGAGAGTGTTGTTGAAAGATAATTGAGTCGATTGTTTTATGTTTTCGGTTTGTGGCGTTTTTGTCTTTAAATGTGATTAGTGACTGAGGAAAGATTTTCCCTTTATTTTTTTATTGTTTTCACTGACTGCCCGGTTGGGGTCGAGCCACCTTCCACCCACCCCAACCGTGACAAATGGTAAATATGTGGATACAAAGTGTTAAGTTTGCTTACTTGCTTAGTCCTCTTCGCTCCGGTCGGAGCATAGGGCCTTCACTGCAAGTTTCCACCTCTGTCGGTCTAGAGATATATTTCCACTACAGAAAATCTACATATACATGGCGCTACAATATTGGTAAACACAAGATGCAAGGCCATTTTTAGTGAGGAAAAATTATCAACGTAAGTTTTTGTTTAAAATAATACATTAAAACATTTACCTAAAAGAATTGTTAAGCATCATGCTAAAATGAAATAAAAAATAAATAAGATTACATTTTAAAAATTGTTGGCACTCCTATGATTACTTTGACAGTGGACCCAGGATCCCATGACCACCACGGTGCACTCCTTACCTTCATTAGGTGCGATCTTAGTATTTTTTCATGGAAAAGTGACAACGAAGCAAGTATTTTGTTACTTGAACATTCCCAGAAACAGCCACGGGTTTTATGACCTGGGTCACTGTGCCCAAGCAATGCGTCCTCAAAGTTCTGCCCACTTTGACAGTTGACTGTTTCGTGCCAGAAGGAAAGGTCACCTTGTCGTTGCCAGGGCGACCAATGAAATGCTGTCTTCATGCCGGGAATCGCTCTTTGGAGGCATCTGGAAAGGAATAAGAAGGTAGCCACGTGGTAGATGTATGATCTGATGATGAGGACAATCTTTCTGGCGAGCAATTCATCTGTAGAAATCGATAGCAGACGCCCACCGTAGCGTCTCTCTTTCCTTATTCACCCTAAACCTTTCCCCAGGCTGCCCTTTCCCCCAAGAAAGATGTTGGGTGAATGGGAGGAAGGGGTGCTAGTGGGACGGGAGACGAGCACAGCAGCTTGCCAAAGGGTGAGCAGCAGTCAGTTGCGATGAAAATTTCCCTGAGCCGTCTTTGACATGCGTGGCGACCCTTCCGAAGTTCCTCCCCTGTCTCCCTCCTCCCATTGCCCTGGGTCCCGCACAACGACACATGCTTCTTCACTGTGGACGCGAGAGTGGAAAGTGAGTGTGACTGACCTCTGAGCCAGCAAAACAGCTGACAGTTTGTGAGAAGCTTGTGAATGAGTGATCGAGTGAGTGAGTGATCGAGTGAGTGAGTGATCGAGTGGGTGAGTGATCGAGTGAGTGAGTGATCGAGTGGGTGAGTGATCGAGTGAGTGAGTGATCGAGTTGGTGAGTGATCGAGTGAGTGAGTGATCGAGTGAGTGAATGATCGAGTGGGTGAATGATCGAGTGAGTGAATGATCGAGTGGGTGAGTGATCGAGTGAGTGAGTGATCGAGTGGGTGAATGATCGAGTGAGTGAATGATCAAGTGAGTGAGTGATCGAGTGAGTGAATGATCGAGTGAGCGAATGATCGAGTGAGCGAATTATCGAGTGAGCGAATGATCGAGTGGGCGAATGATCGAGGGGGCGAATGATCGAGTGGGCGAATGATCGAGTGGGCGAGTGATCGAGTGAGCGAATGATCGAGTGGGCGAATGATCGAGTGGGCGAATGATCGAGTGGGCGAATGATCGAGTGGGCGAGTGATCGAGTGAGCGAATGATCGAGTGGGCGAGTGATCGAGTGGGCGAATGATCGAGTGGGCGAGTGATCGAGTGGGCGAGTGATCGAGTGGGCGAATGATCGAGTGAGCGAGTGATCGAGTGGGCGAGTGATCGAGTGGGCGAGTGATCGAGTGGGCGAGTGATCGAGTGAGCGAGTGATCGAGTGGGCGAGTGATCGAGTGAGCGAGTGATCGAGTGGGCGAGTGATCGAGTGGGCGAGTGATCGAGTGGGCGAGTGATCGAGTGGGCGAGTGATCGAGTGGGCGAATGATCGAGTGGGCGAATGATCGAGTGAGCGAATGATCGAGTGAGCGAATGATCGAGTGAGCGAGTGATCGAGTGAGCGAGTGATCGAGTGAGCGAGTGATCGAGTGCGTGAGTGATCGAGTGCGTGAGTGATCGAGTGGGTGAGTGATCGAGTGGGTGAGTGATCGAGTGAGCGAGTGATCGAGTGAGTGAGTGATCGAGTGAGTGAGTGATCGAGTGAGTGAGTGATCGAGTGAGTGAGTGATCGAGTGAGTGAGTGATCGAGTGGGTGAGTGATCGAGTGGGTGAGTGATCGAGTGGGTGAGTGATCGAGTGAGTGAGTGATCGAGTGAGTGAGTGATCGAGTGAGTGAGTGATTGAATGAAAGATTCAGATTGACATGCTTTGTCGTCCTGGAAAATATGATCTTTTTGGGGTAAAGTTCCTGAATGTAGACATACACGTGGAGATACATATGACAGTAAACATACACAGAACTTGAGTACCGCCGTTGTGAAAGATGTAAACAAAGGAAGGCCTGTTGGGAGTGCTTGAGAGCGCGAAATTGCGTGGTGGTCAGCGTGGGTAATTGTGGACGGGATGGAGCAGGGACTGGAATCATTCTCTGAGTTTAGGGTTGCGTGTTTCAAAGCTGGAGACAGAAAGTGTGAAGACGTGGAGTGACACACGCAACCGTAGCCGCTTGATCCCCCCCCCCCCCCCCCACCATCAGCTGGAACCCCTGGCTACTGCAATTTCGGGGGGGCAGTTTGTGAGTGTGAATTTCAACATGCATGTGGCAACTGTGGAGGTGGAGGAGTATGAGGAGGGTCAGAAAAGGTCATAAGATAGACGCGCAGTCACGCGCAGACACATGCTTGCGGAGAGAACGGTAACTAGTGCAGGACTTAGAAAAAAACAAACAGAACATGTGCAGTCCTTTACTTAGCATGCTGCACAGCCAGGCCTGATTTCTTCAAATGGCATTTTCCTTCGATAGCACGCACACTTCTGTCAGCTTATTTTCATACAGAAACGCACGCATATACACACGCGCGATCGCGTATAAATGCATGCACACATGCGCGCGCGCGCACACAGACGCACACATTCACACACACATACACACACGCACAGACACACACACACACACTCACTCTCTTTCTCTCTCTCACACACATACACTCACGTACGCATGCACGCACGCACGCACGCACACACGCACATACACACATATACTGGAACTCACACACATGTGCACTAACACGTGCACACATAATGTATGCACGCGCGGATGCAAGCAAAAACATACAGCTATACAAATTCACGTCCTTAAACCAGGCATGCTACAAGAATCGGGTACGGCGGCTGCCGTTAGACAGCTGGAAACCGTGGTCATGGAGCTTTTGGAACCTACTCCAGTAGCTCCACCAGGGGCGGCCCCAAGCAGCACACTCTGCCACCGGAGGGCATCTTGTAGGGGTGGGATCTTCTCCCTGATGTAGTATTCCATGAACGATGACATATTGACTCATGCATGCCGAGCTCTTGCAGGGCGTACTGACCGGGTACATTAAATACGGGCTCATTCTGGACAGCCATGCTGTCTTTGTAGGCAGCCTCCGCTCCTCTATGCCTGCACACTGGGACATTCCTATCGTACGGTGGCATGAGAATCAAAGACTGAATTAATCTTCAGACGTCTTGCTGAAACGCAGCACGCCTCGCAAGTCAGTGATGAAGAAGAAACGCATTCCCTGCGTGCCGGGCAGAAGAAGTGAGACTTCACGCTGCGACCTTGTCAGTGAGCCGCAGAAGACCACAGGGTCCATCAGCTCCTGGTGATGGATGAGGGTTTGACAGGACTCACGCACGCCTCCTTTCTAGCACAGAATGAAAACTTCTCCAAGTAAATCAATTACGCCAGCATTGGCAGCAATGCTTTTACAGGTCAATGAAAAATGAAGGAACATCATGCACATATGGCATCAAGTGTGTAAGATTCGTTAATCACGCTGGTCTCATGGACTGTCTGCGGTTTTAAAAAGATACATTGCATGTGACAGTAAGTGATGCTATTGCAAACCATAACAGACGGAATGCTTGATGATTTATTCATCCGTCTATCAAGAGGGTAGCTTATACGCTGAACAAATTTGAGAGAGAGAGGGAAAGTAAGAGAGAGACAGACGGACAGCGCAGAGAGAGAGAGAGAGAGAGAAAGAGAGAGAGAGAGAGCGCGTACAGAGAGATAGAGAGAGCGTACAGAGAGAGAGAGAGAGAGAGAGAGCGTACAGAGAGAGAGAGAGAGAGAGATATATATATTTGTTTAATGCCCTTACAGCCATGTTTTCCTGTCTAAGTGCCAAGGTAATCTTGTGTGAACCTCCTGCCCTTTGTTAGTGCGTCGTCGACTGGTCAGACATTTGCTAATTTTGAAGCTAGTCTGTCCTGAGATCATCTTCTGCAACCGTGAATCTCAAAATAAAATCTATTCTCCTATTTATAATGCATTCAGTGGTCTTGCGTTGAACGCACTTCTCGAGTTTTCACGACCAGATTTGATATTGCGGGTGAATGTGCAAAACAGCGATTATATTGTAAACACAAGTATTGTTGCAAACGTAGAGTCTCGTTCTTGTATGGTTTTTCTGAGCCAGAATTCACGGATGAGTAAACCCTCATCGTTTATGTGTAAAGCCGGTAACCTATCTCGCACCTGTGTGTTTCTCGTGTTCGCCATCGTGGTGCGGACTGTCCTGTGCCTCCAAAAATCATTACCAAGTCCTGTTTTTTCGAGCAAAGCAGTGTCAGCTTTCATCACAGTACACCAAACAGTGTCATCTCTGATTACAGTACAACATGCGATCAAAGCCTGCCCCTTCTATCAACTGGAACCCCTGGACGCTGAACTTTCGGGGCAACTCCAGAGTCTCTGCCAGAGGCGAGCCCAAGCAGCCCAAGAAGCTGCCAGCAGGCATCGGAACTCCATCAGATCCTTAAGATCTGATTATGAGAAGCCTTTACAGGGATGCAGATCCGTTTAGTCACCGCAGCTGGCCTGTGATCCCCACCACCTAGAGGGACCACGAGCCCTCCCCACGCTCAAAAAGTAGCTCTTGCTCAATCCCCATTTCGATAGAAACACAATCAGATCTTCATCCAGACTTTTCTCGCTTAGCTGCATCGTATTACATGCAACATGCTTAGGGTGCAGTCATCTTTTCGGCACGAGCTGTCTTGCCTTCCCACTACTTCTCCCCAATGCATTGATTCGCATTTTCTCCAGGACTGCTGCATTGACTATACAGGTCACGATTTGGGGTCATCGGTCTTTGATGTCATGCCGAAGATGAGACCTGACACAACCACCCTTTTCAGAAGAAAGGCACTTTTTCGTGTAACTAGCAGTTTGTTGTTGTGATAATTGATAATATTTTAGTTTATTGTTGCCAATGTATAAAACATGAATGTCATTATTCATTTAAAAATATTTATTACAAAAAGAGAGGAAAAGATCCCTTTGGAATGTATCCACAATTACCTGCAACATCGTGCAGGCAACGTGATTGGACGATGAGGAAAATGTAGGTTGTCTGGACAAGTGCACGATCCTGTGTTTCCTGTTGTCAACTCGGGCAGAGCTGCAGTTAATCTGCAGCAGGGCGGTTTGCAATAAAGGAACTCTGCATGACGCAGTGTTCTTTTATACGTTACTTTCGCAACAAGATCATCATAGCTGGCGCCTGTCTTTGTGCATTGCTTCGGATGACCGTCCCACTTCAGAAGAAAGCCACTTTGCATTTCTATGCTCTTTGTGTTTTTCCAGAAGGCCACAAATCAAAGCGGGTCGTTTTATTTCGATGCTAAACAAAGGCAAAGTATTTTGACAGAAAGCACAAAGAAAACAACGAAGCCAGTGCCGTAAAAACGGCACATGGGCAGTCTGTGGTACGGCGCCATTTCTTCTCCTGCCCAAACACCTGACCTGCGCTCTAACACAACGCATGTCCCTGTTGATGGCAAGGTTTGAAAGAGGTGGCTCTCTGTGGAATGATATTTTTCCTTCTTAGTCTTCCACTTAAAACGGACAACTGGGTAGTTTTCCTTGCTTCAAAGTTATTCAGTCTTGACTTATGGCCACAGTTGTTGCTTTATGAGTACTGCAGTTCTCGGCTTTCATTCAAGCACGAGAAAACTACACAGGTGTGTGTCTTTCAGTGACAATGTCCCGGCCAGCAAATGCGCAGTCAGTCGACTTGTGCAGTCTCCAGTAATTCAGCCCATTTACGTGTCGACGCAATTTTGCCTTCCTTGTCCTAGTTTTTGTCTGTTTTTCTCCTCCTGCTCTTGCTCTTCCAGCTACTTCTGCTCCGTCTGCTCCTGATGGTGCGGCTCCTACTCCTCCTGCGCCTCCTACTCCTGATTCCCCTCCTGCTCTTTCCACCTGCTCTTGCTCTTCCAGCTACTTCTGCTCCGTCTGCTCCTGATCGTGCTGCTCCTACTCCTCCCGCTCCTCCTACTCCTGATTCTCCTCCTGCTCTAGCTTATCCTTCTGTTTCTGATTCTCCTGTGTCTCCTCCTCCTGCTCCTCCACCTCGTCTATCTCCTATTCCTCCTCATCACCCCCTCCCCTTCTTCTCCTCTTTCTCCTCCTCCTTCTTCTCCTCTTTCTCCTCCTCCTTCTTCTCCTCTTTCTCCTCCTCCTTCTCCTCCTCTACGATATTCTCCTTCTCGACGTTCTCCAGAATGTTTCGCCTTTGTAACTCGTATCTTTCCGATTGCTCTTTCTTGATGACCATATATGGGTTTTCACAGAAGAAAAGTTCGCGCATGCGTACAGTGGCAAGTCGCCGTGCAGACAAGCAGATGGACTCCATGTACAATTGCAAGACAGATTTGGGGGCTGCTCGAAAGCACTGTCGTAGAGCGTTGTGGTGAATTCTGAGAATCTTACTTTCTCTATGTAAACTTCAGCGCGTCTGGGCACACAACCCAGGAGAAAGAAAAACAAGTTCAGCCTGCGAGGAGCCGTGGCAGCGACGAGCCTAGTCTTGTGTGCAGCAGACTGTGACAGACACGCTGCAAGTGCCAAGGCAGGCAGCGGTCGATGTCTACGGCCACACCTCTATCTGACTGCTGCTTCCTCTCCATCAGAGTTGCAAGCAAGACGAGTTGCAAGCGACGAGTTGCAAGCAAGACGAGTTGCAAGCAAGACGAGTTGCAAGCAAGACGAGTTGCAAGCAAGACGAGTTGCGAGCAAGACAAGTTGCAAGCAAGACAAGTTGCAAGCAAGACAGTGCATTCGTCGTCAAAGCAACTATCTGTGGCATTTCTCAGTTGAAGTCGAGCTAATGTTTCAAAGCATGACTAAAACATTCACCAGCCAATCTGTCATGACGAGAAGTTTAACGATATGTAAGTCAGCTAACTCGTATTTTAAAATACTAGAACTGCATCGAGCGATGTGAAAAAAAGTACAGCTACTTTACCATCTGACTTAAACCTTGCGTGCAGGTAAATTAACTCTGGGGTATGACCTCTAAACTCCTGTCTGATTACCTTTTTTGTGCCGTGGTGCAATGTGGGGAGAAACAAAGAGTAGAAACGAGGCATTTCAAGCAAGTGTTCGGCTGGTAAACATGACAGTTCACATGTAGGTGCAAATTCATACACACATAAATGATTTGATCTCAAATGTATTTGCGTACGCACATATACATACATTCACGCACGCACGTACACACACGCGCGCGCGCGCGCGCTCGTGCGTTCGCGGGAATGCACATGGTGTGTTGGTCCCTCGTTTTAGCTGAAAAACATCCATGGCACCAAAGATGAAGCATCAGCCCAAACTCGCATACACAGAGCCCGTGTGAATAGATAAACATAAACACGCGCGTGCGCGTGCGCATACCTACAAACACACACACACACACACACACACACATGTACGCAAGGATGTATGTGCACGCAAACGAGCATGTATGCATTCGCACGCCCCCGCGTATGAACACAATGCCTACGCTCACGCACGCACGTACACCCCCCCCCCCCCCCCCCCCGCCCACGCCCCCCCCGCCCCCCCCCCCCCCACGCATACGCACACGCACACCCCCCCCCACACACACACTCACACTCACACACCCACCCCCCCACCCCCCCACCCCCCCCACACACACACACGTGCCAGCATTCGCATACTCACACACAGACGCACACATACTGACACACGTGCACACACACGCACGCACACACACACGCACACACACGCATACACGCACGCACGCATACGCACACACACACACATATACACACAAACACACATATACACACAAACACACATATACACACAAACACACATACACTCGAAAGCTCCACGGACATGGCTTCCAGCTGAGGAGGGGGCTATCGTGCGGCGGCTGCCGTATGTGTTTGCTCGCGCGCACGCACTCACACACCACAGATGAATATGGAGATGTTTCTGTCGCTGTCAATGGAGATTCATTGATCAACTTCATTTTGCGATGAAGTTGAGCTCTGCGATTTGTTGCTGGTTGGGGCGAAAAGCGTGCAATTTCGGAAGATTTGGGCTTTTAGTATGGAATATGCGTCCGTCAGTCCAAAGACAAAGGATCCGTGCCCCTGGGTGTTCATCCAGTGCAGTACCAGCGTCTGCTGGGGCTCAGGAGTCCCATGCGAGAATGGCAGTCCAAGCCGTAGTGTTCGCATCTGAAGGTCGAAGTTGGTCTGTCCGCCCAAAGCTGGGACCTCCTCTGGAGGCGGTTGTCATCTGTCTGCTCCATGAGGTTTCTCTCTGACTGTTAGAGGCCTCTCTGCACTCCCTGTCTCCAGGCACTGCTGTCCAAAGCAGCCACCTCCCAGGTGTCCACGCCCATCCCCAGCGCTGCAAGATCACGCTTGTATACATATTTATAACGTAGCTGGTGT
Source organism: Theodoxus fluviatilis (assembly GCA_034096865.1). Classification (NCBI taxonomy): domain Eukaryota; kingdom Metazoa; phylum Mollusca; class Gastropoda; order Cycloneritida; family Neritidae; genus Theodoxus; species Theodoxus fluviatilis. Next base: position 11,761 of record JAWQFJ010015985.1, read on the forward strand.
CGATCTTCTTACTTGACTTAGTCCTCTTCGCTCCGGTCGGAGCATAGGGCCTTCACTGCAAGTCTCCACCTCTGTCTTGGGCTGCCCTCTTCGCCTCTCCCCAGGTCATCCGGACTGTCCTCAGCTCTGCTTGTAGGGTTCTTTTCCAGGTCAGTGCTGGTCTACCACGCTTCCGTTTACCCTGGGGGTTCCAGTCCAAGGCGTGGCGTGGAATGCTGGCATCGTTTCTGCGCAGGGTGTGCCCGATCCACTTCCATTTCCTTCTGTGGATGGCGTTGACGATCGGCTCCTGCCTGGTACATTGCCAGAGTTCTTTGTTGGAGATTCTTTCTGGCCATCGGATACGCAGGATCTAGCGGAGGCAGGTGTTGATGAAGGCTTGTAACTTGTGGCCGATGCTCTTGGTACGTCTCCAGGTTTCAGACCCGTAGAGCAGCACATATTTAAAGTTTGTGTTGAAGATCCTCAGCTTGGTGTGACGGCTGAGGCTCTCGTTTCTCCACACTAGTTTCAGGGTGACGAAGGCGTGTCGTGCTTTGCCTATCCTGGCTCTCACATCTTCATCTGTCCCTCCAGTCTTGCTGACCACGCTGCCCAGGTACGTGAAGCGGTCGACGTCCTCTATGGCTTGACCATCAATGGTGATGGGAGCTTCCCTGGAGGCGTTCACTCGGAGGCTCTTGGTCTTGGGGACGTTGATCTCCAGTCCTGTTGTCTTGGCAATATCGTGCAGCCTCTCCGTCTTTGCTTGCATGTGCCCATGGATGTGTGACAGGAGGCCGATGTTGTCTGCGAAGTCCAAGTCTTCCAGTTTGCCTCTTTACCTCTGTGAGTTCTCCGTAGAGGAGATGTTTGGGAATTCGCCCATCTTCCATAAGATTACCAGCTAGATTAGCAGATTAGAGCTACATCTCTGAAATATCTGCACACACATCTGGTCTTGATTACCCTCCATAGTCTGGATACTCCATGGTACTTACTTTTGCTGCTTGTGGCAGCTTCTGCTTCAGTTGATGTAATAGACGCAAGAAGTCCAGCAGTCACGGGCTCCAGCTCATGGCAGAAGCATCGAGCGGCTCTGGCCTTGTGATGTACACTGACACACACACGTAGACTTTAGCCAGGTCTAGGCGCCGGGTCTCAGGAAGTGGGGAGAGTGACAAGGGAGAGTGACAAGGTAGAGTGACAAGGGAGAGTCATAGGGGAAAGTGACAGGGGAGAGTGACAGGGGAGAGTGACAGGGGAGAGCGAAAAGGGAGAGCGACAAGGGAGAACGACAACGAAAAGCGACAAGGGAGAGTAACCAGGGAGAGGGACGAGGGAGAGTAACAAGGGAAAGTGACAAGGGAGGGTGACATGGGAGAGTGACCAGGGAGAGTGACAAGGGAGAGTGATCAAGGAAAGCGACGAGGGAAAGCGACAAGGGAGAGTGACAAAGGAGAGTGACAAGCGAGAGTGACAAGCGAGAGTGACAAGGGAAAGCGACAAGGGAGAGTGACAAGGGAGAGTGACATGCGAGAGGGACGAAGGAGAGCGACGATGGAGAGCGACGAGGGAGAGTGACAAGGGAGAGTGACGAGGGAGAGTGACAAGGGAGAGTGACGAGGGAGAGTGACAAGGGAGAGTGACATGCGAGAGGGACGAAGGAGAGCGATGAGGGAGAGCGACGAGGGAGGGCGACAAGGGAGAAGGACAAGGGAGAGTAACAAGAGAGAGTAACAAGAGAGAGTAACAAGGGAGAGTGACGAGGGAGGGCGACAAGGGAGAGTGACAAGGGAGAGCAACGAGGGAGAGCGACGAGGGAGGGCGACAAGGGAGAGTGACAAGGGAGAAGGACAAGGGAGAGTAACAAGGGAGAGTGACAAGGAAAGAGACAAGGGCAAACGACGAGGGAAAGCGACGAGACAGAGTGACAAGGGAGAGCGACAAGGGAGAGTGACAAGGGAGAGTGACAAGGGAGGGCGACAAGGGCAAGCGACGAGGGAAAGCGACGAGGGAGAGTGACAAGGGAGAGTGACAAGGGAGAGTGACAAGGGAGGGCGACAAGGGCAAGCGACGAGGGAAAGCGACGAGGGAGAGTGACAAGGGAGAGCGACAAGGGAGAGTGACAAGGGAGGGCGACAAGGGAGAAGGACAAGGGAGAAGGACAAGGGAGAGTAACAAGGGAGAATAACAAGGAAAGGGACAAGGGCAAGCGACGAGGGAAAGCGACGAGGGAGAGTGACAAGGGAGAGCGACAAGGGAGAGTGACAAGGGAGAGTGACAAGGGAGAGCGACAAGGGAGAGTGACAAGGAAGAGTGACAAGAGAGAAAGACAAGGGAGAGCGACAAGGGAGAGTGACAAAGGAGAGTGACAAGGGAGAGTGACAAGGGAGAGCGATAAGTAAGAGTGACAAGGGAGAGTGACAAGGGAGAGCGACAAGTAAGATTGACAAGAAAGAGTGACAAGGAAGAGCGACAAGAGAGAAAGACAAGGGAGAGCGACAAGGGAGAGCGACAAGGGAGAGTGACAAGAGAGAGTGACAAGGGAGAGTGACAAGGGAGAGTGACAAGGGAGAGCGACAAGGAAAGGGACAAGGGCAAGCGACGAGGGCAAGCGACGAGGGAAAGCGACAAGGGAGAGCGACGAGGGAGAGCGACGAGGGAGAGTGACAAGGGAGAGTGACAAGGGAGAGTGACAAGGGAGAATGACGAGGGAGAGCGACGAGGGAGAGTGACAAGGGAGCCACAGAGGTTGGCAGAGTCTGAATCCCTATGAATCTGGTAGACCAGAGACAGGTCGGGATGACCGACAATAGATACGCCCCACCCCACTCCTCCGGTGGCCAAAATGGCTCTTTGGGGCCGCCGCTGGCAGAGCTACTGGAGCGGACCCCGAGAGCTCCGCAGCCAAGGTTCCATCTGATGAGGGGTCTCGAGCGGGTCCGGACGTTTGTTGCACACCTTTGTGTAGAATAGTGGCATGGAGGAGTGAAACACCAGACAAGTGGAAGGTGGAGTAATTCAAAGTAGCAAGTGGGCGAGGTAATAATTCCATCAGGAATGGAGTTTGTGTTTGACACCTCTACTTACTACAAAAGAGCTTTCCCTATCTTGCCGTGACGGCGACTGAAATGAGATTTTGTGAGGAGTTTGACAGCAGATCTATCTCGGCTTTTTGCTGATCTGGTAAGGAAGGCCGCGATGAGCGATGTGAGTTGCTGCCGTCAGACTACACACGTTGACCTCGTGTTTGGTCTATGTGGAATCACGTGACAGAAGGTGATCAATTACAAAAACACGCAGACCTAGTGGCTGTTGACTGTCTTCTGGGCCAAATCAACTGACGCCACTGCTGCGTTTGTCGGAGACACGTCTGCAACTGAAAGAGCGCCATTAGTGAATACATGTGTAACGGCACTAGCAGTGTGTGAACATTTTAATGTGAGATAACCCTGCTCATTTCGAATTCGAAACGAGAACATCTTCAATATGTCCACAATGTGTTTGCATATGATATAACGGAAGCAGTACATTCATAACTAATGACAGTAGCAGTGGGGTTGGTTCCCATTAAGTCTGTGTGGCTTGCTTCCCAAGTCACGACGACCATGTCTAGACAGGCCTCGTGCGAGGCTGATGAGCCAGTGATCTTGGACTTGTACAGTGAAAGGACGCAGAGCTAAAGGACTGACGATGACCAGATCAGGCAACTTAAGGACACTTTGTAAGCAGTGGAGGACACAAGTAGGAGAAGGAAAATAACTTCGGAGAGGAGAAGGACAAAACCGGAAAGGTGGAGGAGCAGAAGGAAGATGAGGAAGAGAGTAATGCGTAACACAATACGTTCAACACAACACAATACAACATTATGCAACACTGCACAGCGGAGCACAACACAACATTACAACCAAGTAGATACAACATTAAATGAAGTAAGTACACAAAACATAGTTCATTACGACACAACCTTGTGCGATGTTTTCAACTCCAGAGCTAATCATTCGTACTGATCAACGCAATGAGGAAACTTGTACTGCATACTTTTAAAAAGTCAAATGGACAATGAAATAACGGAGTGAATAAAGTCGGCAAACTCATGAAAATAAAATTTTGAGAAAACATTTTGATAGTGGAAAAATGTATGGGTGAAAAAATCTGACCCTGCATTCAATGGTGGAGGGATATGGACACATCGCAATATTCAAGAACGTTTGCTCAGACACGTTTACTAGAGGCTGTGTGGACAAGGCAAAGGGTTTATGTGGAGATTACTGTTCCATTTTGCTGTTTTAACACGTCCTGACATCCATTACCTGCCTTCGGCCCAGTTCTCTGGAAAGAGTTGTAGGATCAAGTACATCGACCCAGTTCTCTGTAAAGAGTTGTAGGATCAAATACATCGGCCCAGTTCTCTGGAAAGAATTGTAATATCAAATACATCGGCCCAGTTCTCTGGAAAGAGTTGTAGGATCAAATACATCGGCCCAGTTCTCTGGAAAGAGTTGTAGGATCAAGTACATCGGCCCAGTTCTCTGGAAAGAGTTGTAGGATCAAATACATCGGCCCAGTTCTCTGGAAAGAGGTGTAGGATCAAGTACATCGGCCCAGTTCTCTGGAAAGAGTTGTAGGATCAAATACATCGGCCCAGTTCTCTGGAAAGAGTTGTAGGATCAAATACTCCTCTAGCTGTCCACCTGGGAGTGAGACTTCTACTTCCTCACACCCGACGAAGGCTGTTTGTTGAAGGTTGGCACCACGTGATTGGGCTGGATCGGGCCCTGTGACGAACCCTGCATTCCTGTCTCACTAGGATCAGTCGCTGTCTTTTCTACAAAGAGCCTAGAGGTGCACCATGGCTGGTGAGCTTTATTGAGAATGTTGCGACTGGACACAAGGGACAGACAATCGAAACAAAGTTACCACAAAATGCAAGACGCAGAGGAGCCTAGTCTGCCATGCCTGGCCTCGGACAGCAAACACAGGAAGGAAACTGAGTTGGCCTGATAGTTCAGAAGTAACCAGGGCTAATCAGATGACGTCAGCCATAATCCCTTTAAGGCAGGCATGTCGTATTATCTAATCACACACTCTCTACCGAGCAAGATGAGTGACAGGAATAGTGCAAGAATGCACAGGCTGTAGAACTACGAATATTCCCTAGATACCACATAGCTCATTGACAGACCTGCTTTGTGAATCAGTTGACTCCGCTTTTCAGCAGCTTCAAATGGCTTAGTCCTAGTTGAGGCAGCAGATCCGCAACAAGAAGTTACGCGTACTCTAGCCTGGCCTCTCTGTCTCGCAAGCACTGAAACTCGAAGTCAGACTTCCAAAACAGGAGTGTACTTTTGCAATGTGCT
>JAWQFJ010015990.1:10000-12500 GCA_034096865.1 Theodoxus fluviatilis
CGCACTGCATACACTTCACCACGCACTGCATACACTTCACCACGCACTGCACACACTTCACCACGCACTGCATACACTTCACCACGCACTGCATACACTTCACCCCGCACTGCATACACTTCACCACGCACTGCATACACTTCACCACGCACTGCACACACTTCACCACGCACTGCATACACTTCACCACGCACTGCACACACTTCACCCCACACTGCATACACCTACACTTTACCACACAGTGCATACACTTTACCACATACTGCATACACTTTACCATGCACTGCATACACTTTACCATGCACTGCACACACTTCACCACGCACTGCATACACTTCACCACGCACTGCATACACTTCACCACGCACTGCACACACTTCACCACGCACTGCATACACTTCACCCCGGACTGCATACACTTCACCACGCACTGCACACACTTCACCAAACACTGCATACACTTCACCACGCACTGCATACACTTCACCACGCACTGCATACACTTCACCACGCACTGCATACACTTCACCACGCACTGTATACACCTCACCACGCACTGCACACACTTCACCACGCACTGCACACACTTCACCACGCACTGCACACACCTCACCACGCACTGCACACACTTCACCACGGACTGCACACACTTCACCACGCACTGCATACACTTCACCACGCACTGCACACACTTCACCACGCACTGCATACACTTCACCACGCACTGCATACACTTCACCACGCACTGCATACACTTCACCAAAGACTGCATACACTTCACCACGGACTGCATACACTTCACCACGGACTGCACACACTTCACCAAACACTGCACACACTTCACCACGGACTGCATACACTTCACCACGGACTGCACACACTTCACCCCACACTGCACACACTTCACCCCACACTGCATACACCTCACCACCCACTGCATACACGTCACCATGCACTGCATACACTTCACCATGCACTGCACACACTTCACCCCACACTGCACACACTTCAACACGCACGGCATACACTTCACCATGCACTGCACACACTTCACCATGCACTGCATACACTTCACCATGCACTGCACACACTTCACCACGGACTGCACACACTTCACCACGCACTGCATACACTTTACCACGCACTGCATACACTTCACCACGCACTGTATACACTTTACCACGCACTGTATACAATTTACCACGCACTGCATACACTTCACCAAACCACGCACTGCATACACTTCACCCCACACTGCATACACCTCACCACGCACTGCATACACTTCACCACGCACTGCACACATTTCACCAGGCACTGCATACACTTCACCACGCACTGCATACACTTCACCACGCACTGCATACACTTCACCACGCACTGCATACACTTCACCACGCACTGCATACACTTCACCACGCACTGCATACACTTCACCAAACACCGCATACACTTCATCACGGACTGCACACACTTCACCCCGCACTGCATACACTTCACCACGCATTGCATACACTTCACCACGCACTGCACACACTTCACCAAAGACTGCACACACTTCACCACGCACTGCATACACTTCACCAAACACTGCATACACTTCACCACGCACTGCACACATTTCATCCCGCACTGCACACACTTCACCCCGGACTGCACACACTTCACCACGCACTGCTTACACTTCACCAAAGACTGCACACACTTCACCACGGACTGCATACACTTCACCACGTACTGCAACATCATGATGCAGTTTAAACCTGGTAAAAAAATCTAACGTCACCGTCACAGATGTTTAACGAGAGTGTGTTGTATCAGGCTTCGGAAATAAACATGTCCGGTGTAACCGCTGGCTGGCCTGCTCTCAGGAACAGTCAGTGATTACTAATCATGTTTCACAATGTTTTCCTGTCTGTTATGTCGTTTCGTAGCATTTCCCTGAGTCTCGTATTCGTCTAGCTTGTTTTCACTGTTTCGAGTTGTTTCATATTTTCCCCCCATGTCCCACCCTCTCCTGTAGCGTTTCTCTGTGTCCTTCAGTGTTTCTTTACTTCCCCATGTACAGATGTAATGCTGTTTGCATGTTTCCCTGTTGCTGTTTGCATATTTCCCCGTGTATACATGTATTGCTGCTGTGCATGTTTTCCCCGTGTATACATGTATTGCTGTTTGCATGTTTCCCCCGTGTATACAGTATTTGCTGTTTTGCATGTTTCCCCGTGTATACATGTATTGCTGTTTGCATGTTTCCCCGTGTATACATGTGTTGCTGTTTGCATGTTTCCCCGTGTATACATGTATTGCTGTTTGCATGTTTCCCCGTGTATACATGTATTGCTGTTTGCAGGTTCCCCGTGTATACATGTATTGCTGTTTGCATGTTTCCCCGTGTATACATGTATTGCTGTTTGCATGTTTCCCCGTGTATACATGTATTGCTGTTTGCAGGTTTCCCCGTTGCTGTTTGCATATTTCCTCGTGTATACATGTATTGCTG
>JAWQFJ010015990.1:17500-22447 GCA_034096865.1 Theodoxus fluviatilis
GAACTCTTCTGTTTCGATCCAAACACCGGGTTCTGCTTCTCCACCTTTGCGCATGACGGAACTACGTGTGGAAAACCGGAAGGTGAGCAGTGACCTTAGTCAGGATGCTGATTATGTACCTTCGTTGCTGTCTTGCGCCGTTGGTCCTCATTTCCATCACACACAACCACACGAACCACCACACACACCGACAGCCCACCCACACGACACACACACACACACGAACGCACAGAGCAGCGCACAACACACACACACCACACACGACACCTGTACACCTATCAACACACGCACCGCACACACACACAACCGTACATCACACCACACATCACATCCACACACACACACACACATCAACACCACACACACACTCCAACCCACCCACCAAAACCACCCCCCCACGCCCCCTTGCACACGTAATTCACGCACGTGTGTAGGACCGAATCGGTGCGATACCTTTGGACTTACCAGGTGCTTTCATTGAGGAAGTTATGTACATCTATATCTAAAGAAAGGTAGCGATGCGGTCGTTGTTCATCCCATCGTGTGTTCATTCTACCGGCAAAAATATTAAACGGTGTGTACTTAGAAATGCAAAGACATAAGAGGCGAGGACTTGGGTAGTTTGAGTGTGCTAGGTGGTGGGATGATGTGAATGTCCCGTGTTTTGTCCCGTGTGTGTGTGTGTTGTCCGTGCGTGTCGATGTTGTCCCAACCCAACCCCAATAGCCTTGTGTTGTAGTGAGTGAATAGTGTGTGTGAAGGAATCAGTGAGTGTGTGCGGCACGCATTGCGCGCGTACATGCTATATGAAGAATGTAATCACGATCCGCATTAGGTATTTGCATGTGTGAGTATGGTTGCATGTATGCTCTTGTGTGTTTAGGGATTAAAGACGCTTTCCTAAAATTCAGGAAAGAATGTTTAATATTCATCCGAATTTCTCGCATCTTTTCTTAGTTACTTCCTCTGAATTCATCCAAACTCGGTATTCCTATGCTGGTAAATGAAGCAAAACCCCCAACCCCACCCCAGTCACAAAAACGTCAAAAAAGTCCTTTTTCTCGCACGCTCTGTAATCAGGGAGAGTGCAGACGTACACCTGCTCTGGCACCTGCCACGCCAGGTGCACGTCCCTCATTATCTCATCGTTCATCCGTCGTTTGCTGGCATCAATCATCTCAATCCTCATATCATCATCATCATCATCATCATCCTCATCATCATCATAATCATCATCATACATCATCATCATATCTTCATCTGTCGTCGTCGTCGTCGTCGTCAGTTGTCAATCTCATCATCATATCATCATCGTCGTCGTCGTCGTTGTCATCATGTCATCATCATCATCATCGTCGTCGACGTCATCGTCGTCGTCGTTCGTCCGTCGTCTTCGTCATTCCGTCATCATCATCATCATCGAGTCATCATCATCGTCGTACGCCGTCGGTCGTCGTCGGCGTCTGTCAACATAACGTCACTATATACGATGCCATACTCACGTTGTCATTCACACTGTAAAATTATGCACGTGGTCGTCGTTGTAATCGCCATTTTCGGTGTATGGGGGCGTTGCCACAAAGTACTGACGCGTTCTTTGGAATGGCCTTATCGACGTTCTCGTGTAGCATTGTCTTTGATCATCGTCTTGTCGTGTGCTTAAGCATCGTCTTTGGATCGTTGTCTTAACCTCGTTCTTGTACGTTGCCTTTATCACCGTCTTGGGCGCCTATGACTTTATCATCGGCTGGGGTCGTTGTCTTAACGATCGTCATTGGTGCGTTGCCGCTGAAGTAGCAATTCCCAATGGCGTGTTTTTTGCTTGATGAGTGAAAACATTTGCTGTCATTCCCGAAAAGTGCAGATGATGGCAATCCTTTGGGGCGGATTCACTGCAGTGTTGTGGTGGGTATTTTTGTTGGTGTGTGTGTATGTGTGATGTAGTGTGTGTTGTAATTTCCTATAAACATGAAGTGGGGCGCCATAGGTGTGTGTGGGAGTGTGTGTGCGATGTGTAGTGTTTGTTTGAGAGGACAGATATGAGCGGAACGAGAGACCGAGAGAGAGCGATACAGACAGACAGACAGACGACAGACAGGACAGGACAGACAGAAAGACAGACACCAGACAGACAATACAGACGACAGACGACAGACAGACAGACAGACATCAGAGAGACAGAGATGGGTGGGGGTCGGGAGGGTATGGTGAGTGGATTGACTGCATGAGAGAGGAGATTTGGATGGATGACCCACCCAGAACAGGAGAAATTAACCACAAGAGTAGCAAATTCATTTGATAGGAAACGCGAGAGAGATCAGAGAGAGAGACATTAGAGAGACCCCAGAGAGACAAAAGAGGGGGGGGGGGGGGAGGGGAGGGGGGGGGGGGGACACATGACAGATGAAAGAGAGACATAAGAGACAGATCGACGTAGAGACAGAGAACGAAAAACAGCGAACCAGAACACAGAGAGACCAGGATATAGAAAGGACATAGGGACAGGATATATGACACAGACAGACAGACAGACAGATCTAGACAGACAGACAGATACAGAAACGTACAGACAGATCAGTATGCTAGTGCCGTACAGACAGACGGCTTTGGTACGGGACGGACGGATATTTACGGGCTACGGACGGACGTGACGGACCGGACGGCATGGCACCCCGGCTCACCGGTCGCACGGAACGGAAGGACTGGGCGGGAGGAACGGAACGGAGGACGGGTTATCCGGAACGGCGGAGGCGGGTTGTATGGGGCAGGTTTCAGGCACGACAGACCAGAAAGACAGAGACAGTACAGACAGAGGGAAAATTTAGAAAAGAGAAGGAGCGCCGGAGAGACAGGGGGCAGGGGGGACCGACATTTTGTTGACGATCGAGAGAGATTTAAGAAAACCGTCTTTCCCAAGAGAGCCAACCACCAGGATAAAAAAACAACCCCAGATGAGTTAAAATAAAATCATATTGAAATGAGCCTTTTGGCGTGGTACAAAAGGTATGGAGATAAAAGTGTTGTGATTTCTTCTTGAGAGAGAGAGGATGAGAGAAGAGATGAGAGAGAGATGGAGGGCAGGCGTGCCAGGCCGGTGAGAGAGAAAGGGGAGGTTGGGGAAGAATAAAGCAAAAAGTAAGACGAATGTTATGTATGTTAAGATTGTTGTATTGTCCCCTTTTGTTGGAGGTTCTCTAGAGAAGATGAACAAAATGCGTTCAATGAGTAACATCTGCGCCAATGAACCGTGACATGAAAGTATAAAATAACTATCTCGCGGAGCCGACATTGATATTTGCCTACTCTAAGGCACATTGATTAACGGGAGTGAAGCTAAAACTGTGCCAAGGAACAGGCATCGTTCTCGAGAGCCATAGCAGGGGGGCGAAAATGAAAATGGACAGTTTGGTAGGTGGCAGATGCGATGCTTGTTATCTAACCTTTTCTTTCCTTTCTGGTGAATAACAGCAGTGCGCAAAAGTTATTTCTTACCTTTACACAAAGCTTAGAAATAATGTTATGTGCATGCGACATTGAGTCACGGAGGAAAATTCTTCAACATATCGACACAATTCAAAAAAATATTACGAAACATTCGACGTAGAACATTGTAAATGCCAAAATCTTGGTAGTGAATCTGATCTTTTTACGGTCTGCATCAAAAAATGAATTAAAACTTTCACTACATCGTTTTCCATCTCTGACCTTTCTTTGTGAAATGACTATAATTTTTCGTGATAGACAAAAACCTCTTTTGTTTCGTAAACAGTTTCATGAGAGAAGACAAAGCCTCTATCCCTTGTTTTCTCTTCTGATTGTAAGAAAACTAACCTCGACATCCTGTTCACGCCTCGCACACTGCTCGCCAGGATTTTCCTTCGCATGTCGAGGACAAAGAACACTCAATCCCTTTGTCCAGCTGCGATGGAATGTTTGGTTCAGGTTGGCTTGATGCACGTCATCCTGCATCCTGAGGTTATGAGCCCATAGCGCTTCCCTGTCAGTGAGCAGATCCCGCGACGTGTCGTTTTTTTGTTGTAAAACGGACCAGATGACTCACGCGAGGATTTCGCTTCACTTACCAGAAGGAAACTTGTCCGCAGGGAAAACCGTAACCCAGATGTCTTACTGCCACTTCCACTCTTCTTGGGTCGACCGCCCACTAGTCAGGCCGCACCCATTCTTGTGCTGTAGGCACATTGCGCAAAACCCGTGCCCACAGACGCCCCACCTGTTGGTCATGACAACCGTCGGCACCTGGACCCGCTCCACACATCGACTGTTGCGCCTCGTGGACGGTGCACTCGCCATTGCGGTAGGTTGATGACCCCCCCCCCCCCCAAACGGTTTCCGCTCAAACATTCCGCCCCGGCGATCCCGGCGAGCTCACAGCGCCTCTCTTTTTGTATCAATCGGCAGTCTCGTCGCGTCCGTTGTTGACAACAGTTCGTCGCTGATCTTGGACACGAGCACAGTCCATGGGTTTCTTCGAACTACGGTTACCGATGCACTGTCTAGTATCGGCGTCAGTGATTGGTCATCAAACGTTCCAAAACCTGTTTTGTGTCCACGCGGACGTCCCTGAGTTCACGTCTAGTACCAGCCTACAGGTGCGTGGCCAAAACATTCCCAAAACCATCGCTCCACTCAGTTTCCGAGCTCAGTCAGCACACTGCACCAATTAGATAGGTCAAAACTTCTAAAACCTTGGCTCACACCACGCTTGCCGTGGAGTTCAAGTTAGTTTCCGGCCATCCTCATCATTGGTCAGATTCTTGATGCGACCCTACTCGAGAGTCCAAGTTAAGTTAGTACGGCACTCTCTGAATAGGTCAGACGTTCAAAACTGTTCCACGGGTTAGCAGACCTCAGCCAGTACAGCATCTATTATTGGATCAAACTTTCTCAAGATGAGATCAGTCACACTCGTATGCCGAGCGACTTTAG
>JAWQFJ010015991.1:0-22500 GCA_034096865.1 Theodoxus fluviatilis
TGTGCGTGCGTGTGTGGGTGTGTGTGTGTGTGTGTATACATGTATGTGTATGGGTAGGTGTAGTCGCGAGTGCATGCATGTGTGTGTGTGTGTGCATGCGTGCGTGCATGCGGGTGTGTGTGTGTGTGTGTGCGTGCGTGCGTGCGTGCGAGTGTGTGTGTGTGTGTGCGTGCGTGCGTGCGTGGGTATGTGTGTATACATGTATGTGTATGGGTAGTTGTAGTCGCGAGTGCATGCGTGTGTGTGTGTGTGTGGGTGTGGGTGTGTGTGTGCGTGCATGCGTGCGGTTGTGGGTGTGTGTGTGTGTGCGTGTGTGTGTGTGTATGTGTGTGCGTGTGTGTATGTGTGTGTGTGTGTCCTTATTTCTGTATGCTTATGTGTTTGTGTTCATGTCTATGTCTGAAATGTGTAACTCCGGTATTTGTGTACACAAAGACATAGAGGATCTGTCATGAGTTGTTCATGCGACTGTCAATGTTCACTTCCTCTTCTTCTCCTTCTTTTGCAGTCTGTCTACTTTTCGAGCACTCGCAGCTTTCAGGACATGTGTCGAGAACTCTTATGTTTCGATCCAAACACCGGGTTCTGCTTCTCCACCTTTGCGCATGACGGAACTACGTGTGGAAACCGGAAGGTGAGCAGTGACCTTAGTCAGGATGCTGATATGTACCTTCGTTTCTGTCTGCGGTTTCTCATTCACACACACACACACATACACACACACACACACACACACACACACACACACACACACACACACACACACACACACACCTTACACCCCCCCCCCCCCACCCTCCACCCCCCAGCCCTACCCCTCACACACGTAATTCACGCACGTAAAGGACCGAATCGGTAGATCCTTTGAACTTGGCGCTTTCATTGCAGGAAGTATTTACATCTATATCTAAAGAATGTAATGCGTTTGTTCCCCCATATATATATGCGCGCGTGTGTATGAAAGAATGTAATCACGCGCGCATATGTATTTGCATGTGTGAGAATGTTGCATGTATGCTCTTGTGTGTTTAGGAAAAGACGCTTCCCTAAAATGCAGGAAGAATGTTTCAATTCATCCCATTCTCTCGCATCTTTTCTTATGTTACTTTCCTCTGAATTCATCCAAACTCGGTAGTACCAATGCTGGTAAATGAAGCAACCCCCACCCCCACCCCACCCCCCAAAAACGTAAAAAAGTTCCTTTTTTCTCGCAGCTCTGTAAGTCAGGGAGATGTGAGACGTCTGCTCTGGCTCCCTCCACGCCAGGTGAGTCATCATCATCGTCATCGTCATCGTCGTCGTCGTCATCATCATCATCATCATCATCATCATCATCATCATCATCATCATCATCATCATCATCATCATCATCATCATCATCATCATCATCATCATCATCATCATCATCATCATCATCATCATCATCATCATCATCGTCGTCGTCGTCATCATCATTGTCGTCGTCGTCATCATCATCGTCATCGTCATCATCGTCATCGTCGTCGTCGTCGTCATCATCATCATCATCATCATCATCATCATCATCATCATCATCATCATCATCATCATCATCGTCATCAACATCGTCACTATATCACTGCCATGTCACGTTGTCATTCACGCTGTAAATGATGCCGTGGTCATCGTTGTAATCGTCATTTTCGGTACTGCCGTTGCACAGAGTACTGTACGGCGTTCTTTGGAATGGCCTTATCGACATTCTCGTGGGCGTTGTCTCTATCATCGCCTTGGTCGTTGTCTTTATCATCGCCTTGGTCGTTGTCTTTATCATCGCCTTGGTCGTTGTCTTTATCATCGCCTTGGTCGTTGTCTTTATCATCGCCTTGGTCGTTGTCTTTATCATCGCCTTGGTCGTTGCCGCTGAAGAAGTTCCCAATGGCGTATTTTTTGCTTTGATGAGTGAAACACATTTGCTGTCATTCTCGAAAAGTGCGATGATGGCTCCTTTGGGGAGATTCACTGTGTGTGTGTGTGTGTGTGTGTGTGTGTGTGTGTGTGTGTGTGTGTGTGTGTGTGTGTGTGTGTGTGTGTGTGTGTGTTAGAGAGAGAGAGAGAGAGAGAGAGATACAGACAGACAGACAGACAGACAGACAGACAGACAGACAGACAGACAGACAGACAGACAGACAGACAGACAGACAGACAGACAGACAGACAGACAGACACTCAGAGAGACAGGGATGGGTGGGGGTGGGGGGAGGGAGGGAGAGAGAGAGAGAGAGAGAGAGAGAGAGAGAGAGAGAGAGACAGAGAGAGAGACATAGAGAGAGAGAGAGAGAGACACAGAGAGAGAGAGAGACAAAGAGACACAGAGAGAGACAGAGACGAAAACAGAGACAGAGACAGAGAGACAGAGATATAGAGAGACAGAGACAGACAGACACAGACAGACAGACAGACAGACAGACAGACAGACAGACAGACAGACAGACAGACAGACAGGCAGACAGACAGACGGACGGACGGACGGACGGACGGACGGACGGACGGACGGACGGACGGACGGACGGACGGACGGACGGACGGGCGGACGGACGGACGGACGGACGGACGGACGGGCGGGCGGGCAGGCAGGCAGGCAGACAGACAGAAAGACAGAGACAGACAGACAGAGGGGAGAGAGGGAGAGAGAGAGAGAGAGAGAGAGAGAGAGAGAGAGAGAGAGAGAGAGAGAGAGAGAGAGAGAGAGAGAGAGAGAGAGAGAGATGGAGGGGTGGAGGGTGAGAGAGAAAGGGGAGGTTGGGGAAGAATAAAGCAAAAAGTAAGACGAATGTGATTGCACGTTGGAATTGTTGTTATTGTCCTCCATTTTGTTGGAGGGTCACTAGTAGATGAACAAAATGTGTTCAATGCGTAACATCTGCAATTGAATTGAATGAACGTATACATAAATATTCGCGGAGCCGACATTGATATTGCTACTCTAAGGCAATGATTAACGGATTGACGCAAACTGTTCCAAGGAAAGGCATCCTTTCGAGATCCATAGCAGGTGGGTGAAATGGACAGGGTGTTGGTAGATGCATGCTTTATCTAACCTTTTTTTCTTCTGGGGAATAAGTGCAAAAGTTATTTCTTACCTTTACACAACGCTTAGAAATAATGTTATGTGCATGCGACATTGAGTCACGATAAAATTCATCAACATATTGACAAATAAAGAAATATACGAAACATTCGATAGAACATTGTAAATGCCGGAATCTTTGTAGTGAATCTGATCTTTTACGGTTGCATCAAAATGAATAAACTTTCATTACATCGTTTCAAACTCTTCCTTTCTTTGTGAATGACTATAATTTTTCTTGTAGACAAAACACTTTTGTTTCGTAACAGTTTCATGAGAGAAGACAAAGCTCTATCCCTTTGTTTCCTTTTCTGATGTAAGAAACTAACCTCTACATCCTGTTCAACATCGCACTATTGCCCGCAGAGTTTCTCTCGCATGTCGAGACAAAGAAACTCAATCCTTTGTCCAGTGCATGACGTTTTTGGTCAGTTTGCTTGATGACGTCATCCTCTATGAGGATGAGCCTAGCGCTTCCTTCAGTTGCGATCTCCAGTGCGGTAAAACGCCAGATGACTCACGCGAGGATTTCACTTCCTTCCAGAACACTGTCCTGCAGGAAACGACCCAGATGTCTTCTGCACTTCCTCTCTCTGTGTCAACGCCCAAGTCAGGGACATCTTGTGCTGTGGCACTTGCAAACCCGTTGCCACCGACGCCCCACCTGTTGTCATGACAACCGTGGCACCTGGACGCTCCACATCGACTGTGCGCCTCGTGAAGTCATCGCCGGTGATGAAACGGTTTCCTCAAACATTCGCCGCGTCTCGAGCTACAGCCTCTCTGATTGTTCAATCGGCAGTCTCGTCCGTGTTGACAACAGTGTCGCTGATAGGACAGACGTCCATGGGTTTGTCGACTCGGTTACCGAGCACTGTCAGTACGGCGTCAGTGATTGGTCAAACTTCCAAAACCTTGTCCACGCGGCTCTCTAGTTCACTTAGTACAGCCTCGTTGATTGGTCAAACTTCCAAAACATTGTCCACTCAGTTTCCGAGCTCAGTCAGTACTGCACCATTGATAGGTCAAACTTCTAAAACTTTGTCCACACGCTTGCCGAGTTCAGTTAGTACGGCCTCTCTCATTGGTCAGACTTCTTTGATGGCGTCTACTCGAGTTCCCAGTTCAGTTAGTACGGCGTCTCTGATTGGTCAGACGTTCAAAACTTTGTCCACGGGTTTGCCGAGCTCAGCCAGTACAGCATCTCTTATTGGTCAAACTTCCAAGATGGCGTCCACTCGTTTGCCGAGCTCAGTCAGTACTGTTTCTCTTATTGGTCAAATTTCCAAGATGGCATCCACTCCGCCCCCCGCTTCAGTTAGTACTGCGTCGCTGATTGGTCAGACGTTCAAAACATTGTCCACTCGTTTGCCGAGCTCAGCCAGTACAGCATCTCTTATTGGTCAAACTTCCAAGATGGCGTCCACTCGTTTGCCGAGTTCAGTTAGTACGGCTTCTATAAATGGTCAGACGTCCAAACCTTTGTCCACACGCTTGCCGAGTTCAGTTAGTACGGCCTCTCTCATTGGTCAGACTTCTTTGATGGCGTCTACTCGAGTTCCCAGTTCAGCCAGTACAACGTCTCTTATTGGTCAAACTTCCAATACTTTGTCCACACGTTTGCCGAGTTCATTTAGTATGGCCTCTCTCATTGGTCAGACTTCTTTGATGGCGTCTACTTGAGTTCCCAATTCAGTTAGTACGGCGTCGCTGATTGGTCAGACGTCCAAAACTTTGTCCACGGGTTTGCCGAGCTCAGCCAGTACAGCATCTCTTATTGGTCAAACTTCCAAGATGGCGTCCTCTCGTTTGCCGAGCTCGGTCAGAACGGCTTCTCTTATTGGTCAAACTTCCAAGATGGCGTCCACTCCGCTCCCCACTTCAGTTAGTACTGCGTCGCTGATTGGTCAGACGTTCAAAACATTGTCCACTCGTTTGCCGAGCTCATCCAGTACAGCATCTCTTGTTGGTCAAACTTCCAAGATGGCGTCCACTCGTTTGCCGAGTTCAGTCAGTACGGCCTCTCTCATTGGTCAGACTTCTTTGATGGCGTCTACTCGAGTTCCCAGTTCAGTTAGTACGGCGTCGCTGATTGGTCAGACGTCCAAAACTTTGTCCACGGGTTTGCCGAGTTCAGTTAGTACGGCCTCTCTCATTGGTCAGATTTCCTTGATGGCGTCTACTCGTTCCCAGTTCAGTTAGTACGGCGTCGCTGATTGGTCAAACTTCGAAAGCTTTGTCTACATCTTTAACGACTTCTCTGAGAACGACTTCGCCGGTCCGGTCGACGTCGACGATGATTTTGAGTTCCACAGGCAGCACAGGGTCTATTGTCTCGCAGTCGTATGCCAAGTCCACTTCGAAGGCATCGTCAAGCATGGCCTCTACACTTCTTCCGACACGAAAGCCTTCTTCAAGATCCATTTCCATCAGTCGACTGTCCTGCCTTCTAGTACCGCTTCTCTGATTAGTCGATTCACCTCGGTGCCGTTCAGTACATCTTCTGTGAATAGTCAGTCGAACACCAGGCTTTCTAGTACAGCATCTGCTACTAGTCTGTCTACTTCCAATGTCCCTATTTCGGTTTCTTTAGTTAGCCAGTCGACCTCTCTGACCTCCAACCAGTCAACTGCGAAATCCTCCACTTCCCTGACAAGTCGGTCGACTTCCAAGGTTTTCAGTACAGCTTCCCTGATTAGCCAGCAGACCACCACACTTTCTGGTACGACTTCTGTGATTAGCCAGTCTACGTCCCTGCCTTCTAGCACACCGCCTGTGTCGAGCCTGTCGACTTCTGTTTCGACTAGCACGGCTTCTCTAATTAGCCATTCTACCGCAATGTCTTCCAGTACAGTTTCTCTTACTAGCCGGTCTACTTCAATGCCTTCCAGTACGGCTTCTGTGATTAGCTAGTCGACCGCAATGCCTTCCAGTACGGCTTCTGTGATTAGCCAGTCCACCGCAATGCCTTCTAGTACAGCTTCTGTATTAGCCAGTCCACCGCAATGCCTTCTAGTACGGCTTTTCTCACTAGCCGTTCAGCCTTAGTACCTTCCAGTACGGCTTCTGTGATTAGCCAGTCTATAGCGATATCTCCTAGCACGGCTTCGGTGACGAGCCAGTCTACTTCCAAGCCCTCTAGAACGGCCTCTGTGATTAGCCAGTCTTCTTCCAAACCTTCTAGCACGGCCTCTGTGATTAGCCAGTCTACTTCCAAGCCCTCTAGCACGGCCTCTGTGATTAGCCAGTCTACTTCCAAACCCTCTAGCACGGCCTCTGTGATTAGCCAGTCTACTTCCAAGCCCTCTAGCACGGCCTCTGTGATTAGCCAGTCTACTTCCAAGCCCTCTAGCACGGCCTCTGTGATTAGCCAGTCTACTTCCAAGCCCTCTAGCACGGCCTCTGTGATTAGCCAGTCTACTTCCAAGCCCTCTAGCACGGCTTCTGTGATTAGCCAGTCAACTACCATGCCCTCTAGTACAGCATATCTGATAAGCCTGTCGACCAACACGGATTCAAGTACAGCATCTCTCATTACTTCAAACCCATTCAAGCTGGGTTAACAAAGAATTGCAGTGAAACCGGATCCTCGATTATGTGTTATACTGTCTACTTGTGAAAATATAGTTTTTCTCGTCCTGAAACATCAAATATCGTAAACTACGTACTGTTCAAATACGTCGTGTTGACTGAATTTGGGGGGTTAAACGCCTTTAAACTTTAAAATGATATAAACATCGGTTTCTAAATTAATTCAGGTTGTCGTCAAATTATGACAAGAGGTTTGTGCAGATTTTATATATTCCATTCTAAGTATATGTTGAAGTGGCATTGTTCCAACCGAGATGAATTTCTTTCCCCAGCTGGGATTCTCGACTTTTGTAAAGACAACTTTTATTCAATCGAGAGGACTTTGGTGCGTTTGAGTTGACGAATTTGTTTACTTAATCTGTCGACTGACTGAATGTAGTATGTCTCAACTTATAGGGACGAAGTTAGCAGCTGCCCTCGTAAAAAAACAACAACAGACCTTTGATACGTAAACATTCCACTGACAGTTTCATATGCATTCTAAATGTTGTGTTATATTATGAAACAAGACCACTGTGTTTGCATATTTTATGCCAATATAAATTCTCAGAATACTGGTGTTGGCTGATTATTAAACAACTTCCGGTCTGTCTCCTGGCGTCTCAATGAAGGATTGATTATGATCCCTCACAATGATGATATAACGACGATGCATGTGCGTTATTAATGCAATACAGATGGGAACTACACGAAACGTTTCTTTGTCTTTGATATACTTATTAGCATATATGATCCTGTTTTTGGACAAGATGTACCTTTTTAATGCGTTTTTAAAAAAATAACACAGATGCACTCACGGGATTTTGACGATGATACGTTTAATACATTGGCCTTTGCCTGTGTGTTTCGTTGACTTTCTTTGTCTATCTGTCTGTCTGTCTGTCTGTCTGTCTGTCTGCCTGCCTGCCTGCCTGCCTGCCTGCCTGCCTGTCTGTCTGTCTGTCTGTCTGTCTGTCTGCCTGCCTGCCTGCCTGCCTGCCTGCCTGCCTGTCTGTCTGTCTGTCTGTCTGTCTCCATCCGTCCGTCCGTCCGTCCGTCCATCCATCCATCCATCCATCCATCTATCTACCCATCTATTCATTAATCCACCCATCCATCCATCCACCCAACCATCCATCCATCCACCCACCTCCCTGTCCGTCCGTCCTTCCGTTCCCCCCCCCCTCTCTCTCTCTCTCTCTCTCTCTCTCTCTCTCTCTCTCATTCATCCTCCCTTTTTCCATTGTTTGTACAATATAATTCTAAAGAAAAAACAATTACGTGACACAATACAGAATAATGGGTTCTGTCTGAAATCTACTGAAGTTGCATGCACTGGCCCTGAAGCTCCGGTGTCAATACCAGTCAAAGCTGTTCACAGCAAAATACCAATATTCTCTCAAGATGAGGGCTGTGCTAACATAAATCATTATATCAGTCGTATCACGGTGGTGAACCAGTACAACTGACTGTGTGTACATGTTTGTAAGCATGTGCATTTCCCCCCCCATTTTGTTCAAAGAATCATTTTATCGCATTGAGCTGTCGACTGTAAACATGGCTTTTAAAGTTTTTTCCATTGACACGTTCACACACACACACACACACACACACACACACACACACACACACACACACACACACACACACACACACACACACACACACACACACACACGCTTAAACAACAAACAAACAAAAAATAAAGCAAACAAACAAACACAGCGCAATGTTCCTTTGCATGCTTGATTTGCAGGGTATTAAACATTCCTAGGTATTTATATGACTGTTCGCATGATGTGACTTGTAGCGTAAATAAATGTTCCCTTTTGTTTGTTTTTCGGTCTAACTAGGGACAAACTCTCAGAAACTTTGTGTAATTTGGGTTAACCTCGTTTGCGTCACCTACTACTTTTAGACTCGTGTCCAGCTGGCAACGACCCGGATGTAGAGTGTACCATCCGTCTCTGCACCAACGCCCTCTACCGGAACCAGCTCTGCTGCACCACCTGCAAAGGAACTTCCGCTGTTGGGGAAGGAGGAGGGGCAACTCCCCCATCCTCAACTGCCTCCATCATTGACGTCACGGAGTCAACAATCTCTGATCCGATGACGTCATCCAGCCCAGAAGCTTCCCGGAGTTCTACTGCGTCTCTTATTGATCAGACAAAGTATGACGTCACATCGACGCCGACTGGACTGACTTCCATTATGACGTCACGACAGACGACAAAGACCCCTACACGTAGTTCCACTGCACCTGTGACGAATACCATTTCTTCCACGCCGGGTGCACAACCAGCTTCAACGGCAACACAAAGCACCACCAAAACTGCCACAACATTCAAAGGCTCACCACTGACAACGGGAAGAACCTCTGGGTCCACCAAAGTGAATCAGACAGCGAGGTTAACGGATTCCAGTTCCCAGAGTACGAACACTGCCGGGCCTTCAACAGCTTCTCTATTAGAAGAATCTTTGGGGACCACGACAGTCTTGTCCTCGACGGAGGCATCGACTGTTTTGCGCACGTCAGCGACTGTCCGGTCGTCATCAGGATCGTCATCTCTGTCCAGTTCACAGAGGACAAAGAGTTCACGTGCATCAATTTCTTCAGGGGCATTGACTTCGCTTACTACACCACTGTCAAGCATACATGGGTCGTCAACTGCAGAACAGTCACGAACTTCCACCTCTGCAACGCCGACGCTGTCAAGATCTACGAGTACGAGATCGCTGGGAACTGAAATCACTTTGCCTTCGACTCCTCCCCCTACGGAGATGTCGCTGACGACAGGTCCATCCATCGTGACACGGACTGTTCCCAATTCATTGTCGTCATCGTCATCGTCATCGTTGTCTGCTCTACCGAATACAGGAGTATCAGAACGATCTTCCGTTTCTGTCACATCGGCGTACAGTCAGCCTTCGGTGGTGACTACTACCGTATCGTCAGTTGGAACCAAAGCGTTGTCAACACTGACGTCGAAGCTTGCGACACTGACGTCTGCTAAAGTCAACTCTGCGAGTGAAACAACGATAACTGCAAAAACATCTCCTCTAACATCACTTACGCCAGCATTGCCACCCAGTGCGGCGACTTCTCTGTCACCATCGTCTGCTGAAAATTCCTCGCCATCATCGCTGCCGAGCGGTACATCGACAGAGTCGACCTCATCACATATGACAACATCAAGTTCGCGATCTCAGCCCCTACAGAGTTTGAGCACTACGTCGGCACTTGCGCTTGCTGGTATGACATCATCAGGTGCCGCGTCATTGAGTCTGACGTCACAACCGCCGGAAACAACCATGACGTCATTTCAGTCAACTTCGAGGAGTACTTTCTCACGTTCCTCGTCAAGGACAGCGGCGTCGTCTGCAACCAAGTCTGTGCCCACAACTCCAACTGTTAGCACTCCAACGACTTTCACTGCAGCTACGGGGGTGTCGGTTTCTCCTTCTGTAACTACTGCACCATCATCCGCCACGCACATGTCCACCTTGCTTCATAGCACGTCAGCTAAATCATCATCTTCAACGGCTTCAATTTTGGCAGAGACCACGTCGGTGACTTCGACCACATCATCGTTTGCAACGGCCTCGTCGTCTGCATTGACAACTGTATTGACAGAAAGCATCACCACTCCTGCTACGTCATCAGACATGTCGACTCGAACTGCATCGCAAAGGGAAAGATCTACGACGTTGATGACGTCACCAGTGACGTCATCAAACACTGCTGGGTCATCCACGAGAATGAGTTTTACATCATATACTTTCCCGTTTGCAGTCTCTAGGTCTACGTCATCCGTGATATCTCCCACGGTGTCATCAATAATAGTAGAGGGATCTTCAACCACACGTTCCTCCACTCCGACGGTGCCTACGACGTCAACAAGAGACAGGGTGACTCAATCATCATCAATGTCAGCATCTCCAAGCTCAACTCACCCAGTGATTCCTAGCTCTTCTACAGCATCTTTGGCTGAGGAATCAGGGAGGACAACGTCACAGACAAAAGAGACGTCAACTGCTACGTCAAATGTCGTGACATCATCGATGACGTCCACCATGAAGAAGTCCACAGAGATAAGGACGTCATCAAGTGCGTCACGGAAGACGTCTTCGGACACCACTGCAACCTCCACAGCTTCACTGATTGAGATGACCGGGGAGACAACTGACATGTCTCTGGTGTCGACAGGAAGTTCCTCGAGCTCTCCAAAGTCAGCTGACACATCTGCTGCAACGACAACGGAGGAAACACCAGCAGACACTACTGTGGCTTACACGAAGGCATTTACCACATCCTCGATGCTGACGACCTCTGGAGCGAGTACGTCAGAGACGGAGTTCACTCCACCTTCCCCTACAGAGCAGCTTTCGTCACTGCTAACGTCAGAAGCTTCTTCCCAGGAAACTAGCCCACCCTCAACAGCTTCTCTGATAGACGTGTCCTTTGAAACGAGTGAGCAGGCAGTCTCGACATCAGAAACTTCGCCTGCAGTTACCGTCCCAGCGTCAAGTAGCACCCTATCACAAGGGTCGTCATCAAGAGCATCACGGACTTCCACGAAAGCTTTCATAGATTTGTCGACAGATTTCTCCACAGCCTCCTACAGTCTGTATTCGTCTACAGAAAAGAGTACACCACCATCAACTGCTGAAACAAGGAGCTCAGAACTACCAACGGCTTCTTCGACAGATGTGTCTCAGGAGTCGAGTGAGGCACAAGGAGTTTCTTCAACCATATCTACACAGTTCTCAACAATTTCTTCTAGTTTTTCTGGGACTTCAGAGGAAGCAACTCCGCCGTCAACACCGGAAGCTAGAACTTCACAAACCAGCGCACCTTCAACAGCGTCTCTCATTGAAGTATCTCAGACGTCAGCCGATACGTCGGAAACTCCAACAACTTCTGCAGACATTTTTTCCACAAGGCGTTCCACAGGGTCAGCGAGTACATCAGAGACGGAGTCCACTCCACCTTCCCCTACAGAGCAGCTTTCGTCACTGCCAACGTCAAAAGCCTCTTCCCTGGAAACAGGACCACCCTCAACAGCTTCTCTGATATACGTGTCCTTTGAAACGAGTGAGCAGGCAGCCTCGACATCAGAAACTTCGCCTGCAGTTACCCTCCCAGCGTCAGGTAGCACCCCATCACAAGAGTCGTCATCAAGAGCATCTCAGACTTCGACGAAAGCGTTCACAACTTTGTCGACAGATTTCTCCACGGCTTCATCCAGTCTGTCTCTATCTACAGAGAGGAGTACACAACAGACGACAGGTGGAGCTAGGAGCTCAGGTACCACAGCACCTTCAACGGCATCTGTCATAGAAGTGTCTCAGGAGTCGAGTTCGACATCAGAAACTTCTTCGGCCTTAACTACAGAGTTCTCAGGAAGTTCTCCTAGTTCGTCTGGGACTTCAGAAGAAACAACACAGGTGTTTACAACGGCAGCCACATCTTCACAAACCAACGCACCTTCAACGTCGTTCATCACTGGGATATCCAGAAAGTCGGTTGCACCATCAGAAACCACTACGACTTCCATAAAGGATGTCTCTACAGGGTCCTCTACCCTGACTGCCTCTACGGAAAAGCAATCCACGCTCGCATCGTCTTCAGCAACAACTTCAGAGACCTTTCCATCTTCGACCGCGTCCCTCATTGGGGTGTCAAAGGAGTCAGTAAAGTCATCGGAAGCTTCAACGACTTCTACACAAGTTTTCTCGACAGAGTCCTCTACCCTGACTGCCTCTACGGAAAAGAGATCCACGGCCATATCTTCTTCAGCGACAACTTCAGGAACCATTCCACCCTCGACGGCGTCAGTCATCGGGGTGTCTGGAGGTTCAAGTCATCCCTCATCTTTGACCACTGCGATGCGGTTCAGTGCTGAAAAGTCTTCACCGCCAACAACGTCGGCGACCCCGTCGACTGTGACGTCTGTAAGGAGTGCTTCCCCTACGCAGACGAATGGTCCCTCTACCGCTTCGCTGCTTAGAGTGTCCAGGGAGAGTAGTACCTCCATCTTGTCCACTTTGCAATCCACCTCTTTCAAGACCGTGTCCACGCAATTTACGCCTTTGCTGACGTCATTAACTACGTCGCCAACATCATCAGCATTATCAACATCGTCGTCGTCGGTGACGTCATCAACCCGCAAGGGATTACCTGTAACTTCTCTTGCGTCGACGACGTCGTTGATAGATGTATCTTCGAGAACGACGTCAGGAAAAGCGATATCGTCTACGACAATGACACCAACTGTGACGTCAACTATTTTCTCGACTTTTACGTCACCTGCATTGGCAGCGTCCTCACCTCTGACGACACAGGTTAGCTCGACAAAAGCCGATGTGCCGTCGACGGCGTCTTTGATTGAGGTGACAGAGGAAACGAGTGAGGCTCCTTTGCGGACTACCATAACCTTGCCAAGTACACCCGAAACCTCACACGCACCGACGCCTACGACAATAAAAGTGACGTCACTGGATACCACGACTGCCTCCCCCAAGCCCTCAACAGCCTCTGTGATGAGGATGACTCTGGGAAGCAGTAGACCGTCATCTCTGATGACGTCAGCAACTACGTCACCAATGTCTTTGTCCGTCACTACCCCAAAAGCACCATCGACATCCTTCTCTACTCTTCTGTCAACCTCTCTCACAATAATACCATCGACTGTCATGACGTCCACACAAGGAGTGTCTGTCCACTCAACAGCTTCTCTGATAGAAGTGAGGCTACCGACAGCCCAAAGTACTGAAGAGACGACACTTGTGTCTACATCAGAAGCATCGGCCACGACCTCTGAACAAAGAAAATTATCAACAGCATCGCTTCTGGAACTGATGAAAGTCAGCTCAAGGATTTCTCTGGCATCCAGCACGGCACAGAGTACGCCTGTGTCTACAAGCACGGAAGAGATTACATCTAAGGCATCCAGAACCGTAGAGAGCACACCCGTATCTACAAGTACCGAAGCGATTACATCTAAGGCTTTCAGCACCACGGGGTCTACACAGAAATCGACTAAGACTGAACTGCCAACCAGCACTGCGTCCCTGATTGGTCAAAGCCAGGGTTCCACTCAACTGGATACGACCTCCAACGCAGTTTCTACTGAGGGAAGGACTACAGGATCCTCAATTTTAGGACCGACTACCCGAGTTTTCACTTTGACTTCTACAGGCATACCTGAAACCTCCACAACAGGACCTTTCACTTCAACCTCTACTATGGTACCTGAAACCTCTACAACCAGATCTTTGGCAAGCACCGCATCCTTGGTAACAGCAACGATACCAAGTGGGACCTCGACTGCCTTTGCTACTTTTTCTGGAAGCTCCCAAGTCGAAAAGCAGTCGTCCACAGCCTCTCTGGTGAAGCAAACCATCGCTGATAAATCATCGACTGTCGCAACTTCGACGGTAGTAGCAACGACGGTATTCTCGACTCCGAGAGAGAGTACTTTCCCTAGCAGTAGTACAACAGCTCCGCTGCCAGACACCACCAGCGGAGCTCGATCGACGACACAGAGTCCAGTTCCTCCTAGTTCCACTGTTACGACACAGTTGACAGGTCGAGACTCGACGCCTCGAAGTACGGCATCTCTGATTGGTAAAACTCGGGAAACCACCGACGTTTTGTCATCGACCCGAACCCAGGGGAGTACGACGTCCCTGGGAACTACAAGTACGCCGTCTGGTTCTACGACTGCAGCATCGATGCCTAGAGCTGCAAGCACTGCTTCGATCATTGACGTGTCTCGTCAAAGCGTTCCTACCTCGACGAGATCAGAGTCGACATCTCAGTTGTTGAGCACATCCCTGGCCCCAAGCGCAGAATCAACGACAAAGACGACTATTGAGATATCATCAACGAGCCCGCCCGCCACCAGCAGGGACGTTTCTTCAACGTCAAAGGGACCCAGCACGGCGTCCCTGATCTTTCAGTCTTTTGGAACATCTCTCTCAAGTTTTTCTCCGACCCCTCTTGGTACCTCAAAAGCAACGACGAGGCAGAGGACAGAAATGACGTCATCTCTGACGACTACTGCCGCAACGTCTCCACCAGACAATTTAAGTACGGCTTCGCTCATTGGTCAAACGGATGCCAGTTCATCGGCAACGTCGTCGGAACTGACGTCATCAACCCAGGTTTCCACGCAGTCGAGTGCGCTCACTCCGAATGGCCGGACTGAAAACTCGACCGTGTCAGCAAGTTCGACAGGAAGCGGAAGATCGACCACAAGGCCATCGCTGTCTAGTACGGCCTCTCTGATTGGTCAGTCAGTCGAAAGCACGGCAGCATCGCAGACGACAATGGCCACGACTGAAACAGGAACAAGCACACAAAAAACCGAGGGTCCCAGCACTGCTTCTTTGCTAAGACCGCAAAATCCCTTCCTCTTTTAATGCATTGTCGTACATGTGACGATGTTCATATCGTCTTGGGGATAAGAGTTGGCTGCGGTTTATTGATTTTTAAGTTGAACATACTCCCCCTTATAAGCGCCAACCTGATTACCATTTCTGTTTCTGGGTCAAGCTTCAGAAGGTTTAGCTCTACAGCATGCCCGCTCCATGCATATACGCTTTTGCATGAGCTTCCTTACACACTTTGTAACATTTCCGAATATTCTTTCTCGCTCGACAACATGGGTTTAAGTTTTCCCCCATGAGGATCGCAATGAATGTATTATCAGATTTGATGTGTTTATTGAAGTTACTTTTAACAGGCAAGTTCGGTCGAGAGCTGAATTTATGTGAAGCTCCTTTTCTATTTATGTGATGTCCTATGTTCCTTTGTCTCGAGCTAACTGCCGTTCTAATTTTCTTGCTTGTTGATATCAAGACAGGTGTAGGCTCAACTGCAAAGCATATTACTATAAAGTGAAAACACGATTTTGAGGCACACAAGTATTGTCGCCTTTAGTGGGTTGTATTGTACATGTGATCATGTAATTACCGCGACATTCAAACCCTCGATTTCATGAATATCAAACAATCTGAGAAAGCAATTATTTTTTGTTATTTTCCAAATTAAATTTTCTACAGCGTTGGAAGAGGATGGAGCAGAAGATTGGGGTGGGTAGGGGGTGGGTGGGTTGGAGGGCTGGAGAAATGAGGGAGGTGGCGGAGGAGGGTTAAAAGAAGGTGGAGGAGAAAGATCAAGTATCGGAGGAGAACGGAAGGGAGAGAAAGAAAAGGGAAAACAGAGCAAGGATAGGAGAAGAAGCAGTGCACGTGGAGGACAAGAGGAGTAGGAGAAACAGGGATAACAGGGAAAAAAAGGTTCACATATGAAGGAAGGAACAGACAAACGACGTGGGATGGGGATAGGGAGGAGCAGGAGGAGAAGAGCCAGAGGGAAAAGGAAGAGATAAGTAGACAGAAAGAAGAAGAAAATGGATGAAAGAGAGAGGACAGGAAGACAAACAAACAAAAAAGAAAACCAGAGGAAATAAGATGAAAAAAGAAAGGAAACAAGGAGAGAGAGAGAGAGAGAGAGAGAGAGAGAGAGAGAGAGAGAGAGAGAGAGAGAGAGAGAGAGAGAGAGAGAGAGAGAGAGAGAGAGAGAGAGAGAGAGAGAGAGAGACGGACGGACGGACGGACGGACGGGCGGGGGGGCAGGCAGGCAGGCAGGCAGGCAGGCAGGCAGGCAGGCAGACAGACAGACAGATACACACACAGACACACAGACAAACGCACAGCAGCACGGACAGGAGACGCCGAGGCAGAACATGAAAGCGGAGAGAACAAAGACACGGCGGGCAGGGTTATGATAAACATCATTATCAGATTTTCGAAAGTGAAGTGATAGATATTTGGCAGATGACGAGCATCTAATGAAATGGAGGTCGACAGAACGCCTGAAGACATCAATGACTGCCAAAAAAATACTAAAATGCATGAACAAAATATGAGCAGAAGCAAGCCAATATGAAAGAGGACATTTTAAATATAAATTTTTCTGACACCACAGAGTAAGTAAACCAATGAGAAACACAATATTGCTCAGGGTCCGAATCCAACAGCCTGACATTTTTGTTTATCTATGATGTGTTTTGGTGTATCATAACCAACAGAATATATATTAATATGTAAAAAGTATTCATTGTTGAAGAATTTGTCTTAAAAAGGACAAATCTTGTTGAAGGCGGTTTGAATTATATCCATTGTTTATGTAAAGGTTTACACAATAAACGTTTGGGAACGACTGACTGTATTTGCGTTTGTACGGTGTTTTTATACGTGTCTGTCTAATAACATTAGCTTTGTATAGAGTCGAAGAACCAAAAAACCGATGAAGGAAGAAAAACTGGGAAAAATAGAACTGCAGGAACTACATTTCAAACAGTGAGTCACACTCGTGTATCTTTTTGTGCGGTTCATTTCCTGGACACAGTGACACTCAAATAATAACGTAAACGTGCACATGCACACGTACGCAAGCGCATGTACATACGCACCAACATGCACGCACGTGCAAACAGAAACACAGTCGCAAACACACAGGCACCACACATATACACGCACACATGAATGCAAGCACACAAGAGCTGATGGATTTCCTTAGGATCCGATGGATGGATGGATGGCGCTTTACGGCCCATCAGCCTTTGTAGGCTATGTAAGGCCTTTGAGCACGAAAACTACTAGAATAGTTCCAATTAAGCGCGAATCAAGTCACGATGTCCCTATTTATTCGCCTCTTACGAATCGTGTAGGAGACACAGTGGGTCTATTCTTTTAACCCCCAACCCACAGGGAGACCTCAGATCCGAAGAAGATGTCTTTTCCTTGCTGCAATTCACTCATGAACCCTGACCAGACTCTGCAACCCCAGTCTGGAGGCACCGAGTCGGATGCGGTGGGGGTACTGGAAGTGATCACTGCACGTAAATACACACTCACATACGTTCGCAGATACGCAGACGCAAACGCATGCGCGAGCAAAGACGTACTTATACACACACACTCACACACATATACGTATACATACATTCGTATGCCCATGCACGCATGTGCACACGCACTCGGTACCATGCACACACGCGCGCACCGACACACACACACTTGCGTGCACACACACACACGCGCGCGCGCACACACACACATGCATGCACACATACACACACAAACACACACGCTCGCGCGCGCGCGCGCAAGATACCCTTATACTTTTTCAACTGCTAGCACGCAAATTATACAGAAGCGGAGAAGGAATTATAAACTGATTTGCAGCAGTCAGCAGTTCCATCTCCAAAATTCGAGAAATCGTGTGTGTGTGTGTGTGTGTGTGTGTGTGTGTGTGTGTGTGTGTGTGTGTGTGTGCGCGCGTGTGCGTGTGCGTGTGTATGTGTGTGTGCGTGCGTTTGCGCGCGCGTGTGTGTGTGTTTGTGTGTGTATGTGTGCGTGCTTGTGTGTGTGCGTGTGCATACGGTGTGTGCGTGCGTGCGTGCGGTTTGTTTAAATTTTCACACATCATCAAAGAGCAGACAGACAAATATTTCAGCGACAAACAGTGAACCTTAATGATGAAGAGAGAGATCACTCATCTATGTGAGGCTTGCGATAGATGCGGAAAAGTCTCTAGGCAAATTTCTAACAAAGGAAAACAATTAAACTGATTAGAAAATTCACCGCCAGCAGCGTCGAGAAAAATCAATTCGCACATTCCTCAGCAGTTTTGCAATTCAGGGGAGAAGCATGCATAAAAAAGGGAACTCTGCATGATTACAAGGATTTTGAAGGTCCCGCATTGAGAGAGGAAAGATGCCATGAAAACGAAAACCGTCCTCAGTCTTACAGCTGTCACGCCAGCCTCTGTCGCTATAGGGTGCATCGTAATGCTGATCCATCCGTATCTCAGGCAGTCGATAGAAATATATCCATGCTGTTTTGTTCTCTATAGTGCTGAAGCCATTCACACTGGTTTCTGCGGCGTAAGCGTGCGGGAAGCTGTCCAGAATCTGTTTCGCTCTATGTTAGAATCCACAGGAAGAAAACTTCTGTTCTGTCGAAAGATTAGTTTGGCAGCTGTAATGAATGTTACTTTGATTTTAAGACGCTTTATTTCCAGGTGCAATTTGTATTGGTAGTTTTTGTAGTTGCCTTGTTGTTGTTGTTGTTGTTTTTTGTTGTATCACCTAAGACAGAGCCGGACACCCTGTAAGGAGCAGACAGAAAATGTTTCGGTCTTCGTCAACGTTGCTGTCAAAGTTGATAAGTCTTTTTCATGAGACACATGCATCTTCCTTTTAGAAGACCGGTTGAAAGATAATACAATACACCGTGAAAATGATCCCGCACATGAAATTCATTTTAGAACTGTTTGAAGTTCTCAGGACCGTATTGTTCACCGATATGCACCGCACAGTGTGCTTACAACAGAAGTTTGCACGTGACAACGCATGAATTCGATAAATCCTATTCTTGTCGCGAAAAAAAGAAAAGGAGAAGCAGGATAACTAATCCTAACGATAACACAAATTGAAAGAAAAAATTGTGTTTCTTGATCTTCTGAATCAGATTCATTTTTTAATCATTATCAAAACAATTTCAAGCATGTCCGTACCTTTTCTGCACTGACACATAAAATACGTTGGAAAGTAAAATCACCTAGATGCAAATGTGCAGCTCAAGCGCAACTCAACATCTCCAAGCCAAAACTTTAACTTCACGTTCACCACGAAGGTCATGCAGTCACTTGTACTTCCTCTCTCGAGGTCAACATCAAGTCACTGTTGATCGACGGGAGTTCCCGATATTCTCCCGGGGAGAACTTGTCGGACAGAATCCGTCGCGAGGCATTAAAACTGTTTTGTCCGGCTGGCTTCATCCAGCCGCTGAGGTTCTTTGCAGGAGAGACAATTAAGTGTTCTGAAGTTATCAGTGTGAGATCCTTGTTGTTCAAACCCCAGGATTTTACAACTGGCTGGAGGGATTTGAGCTCGTTAGGAACACACCAACTGGAAGTCAACAGGGCGTAAAAGTGACTTGCCTCCAACAGAGAAATAATTCTCAAAGAAGCTGCTTGTCCGTGTGTGGCAAGGACAGGCAAGAGATAGGGATAATGCATTTTCTCAATGGAACAGATTGATCGTTTGTCTAAGCCCACAACAAATGCGTGGGATAGAGGGAATCATGTTGGATTGAAGTGGCATGTAGTGTTGTTTACGTTAGACTACCATGCACAGACGCTAGATGCGACGTAGGTATATGCTCAGGAATGAAGCAATGAAAAGTTAAGGGGTGGGGGATGGGGGTAGGGGTGGGGGATGGGGGTAGGGGTGGTGGTTGGGGGTAGGGGTGGGGGTGGGGGTAGGGTTGAAGAGGGGGAACGGCCAGGGGTGCATGAAGGGTGGTCGGTAGATGTGCTGGAGATAGACTCTGTCAAGTTGAGAGTGGTCTGTTCTCGAGGCGTGCACCTGTGAGGGAGTTGCTAGGTGTGGATGGAATGGGATGTTATGTTAGCAAAACAAAAAGGAAACTAGATCGGGTGTGTTACAACAGGCAGGAAGGGGTGGAATCATATAGTTAGGCTGAATGAGATGGGCAAAGACCAGGGAACGGGTGGATGGAATAGGGGTGAGGATGGTCAGTGTAGTTATGGAACATTCTGTGAACCCGGGTTAGTAGTTACTCTGGCACAGTTCGCAATGAATGCGTAATAGACTTGACCCTTCGCTTTACAGCATTGCGCCAAAAATAGTTCGTTCTGATACTATTTTTTCTCTCCACTTTTTACAGAAATCATTCAGATGTGCAAACTTGTTTCCATTTCAGCACAAACAGTTTATGTTATCGAATAAACGCTTGTTTATTGCCTCAACAAGAGTACGTTAAACGTTTTGTGCGAAATAGTCTTAGAACTACTTTAACGGCGTATGTCAGGGAGCATATCGGCTATCCCACAAGCCTTTCGGGTGACCTCCATTTGCATATTTCGGACGAAAACCTTCCATCACGTGATGTCAACTGGGTTAGATACACTTTCGCCGGGAGGCGAAGTCTCTAGTGAACTAGAATGAGTCTCTAGTGGACTAGAATGGTTATGGAAAGGGAGTTGGCATAGGGTGGGGGGCAACGGAACAGGATGAGATGAAGAGTTGCGTTAGAATATAGTGATGATGATGATGATGATGATGATGATGATGATGATGATGATGATGATGATGATGATGATGATGATGATGATGATGATGATGATGATGATGATGATGATGATGATGATGATGATGATGATGATGATGATGATGATGATGATGATGATGATGATGATGATGATGATGATGATGATGATGATGATGATGATGATGATGATGATGATGATGATGATGATGATGATGATGAATAATGGAATTTTACGAACTATCATCCTTTGTGGGTTATGTAAGACCGTTGACCAGGAAATTCACTCGAGCTGGTTATAGTAAAAGTGTGGTAAGTACAGAGACGCAGTGGGCCTATTCTGACTCTCCACCCCCACTCCCACCCCACCCCCACCCCCACCCCCAGGGGGATGGAGTGCGGAAATATAGAAAGTGAAGAGGAAGAGAAATGTACAAGTAAAAATTCTAACAATTTCCAGGAGGAGAAGGGAATAGTTTGGATGTGGGTAAAAGTGGAGGAAAAGCGGGGGGGGAGGGGGTTGGGGTTGATAGGGGGCAAAGAGCCGTGAATAATGAAGGGGCGGGGCATAAAGGTTTACAGGAAGGGGTGGGGGTGGGTGGGGGTGCGTGGGCATGGGGGTGGGTGGGGGTGGGTGGGGGTGGGTGGGGGTGGGTGGGGGTGGATGGGGGTGGGTGGGGTGGGTGGGGTGGGTGGGGTGGGTGGGGAAAACTGAACTTTATTCATGCCATCGAGCTATTGGCCTACTGCATTTTCGTGTTGACTAGAATGCTATCGAGCTTTAAAAAATATTCTTCAAACATTTCATTCAAGCAAATATACAATGATATACATGTAGCTGTTTATGTATGCAGTTATTGAAAACCTGTATGTTATGTACGTGGAATAAGCTCTGAGACACGTCTACCTCTCTGACTTTTGTTTTTTCATTTTTGTTGTTTTCTATCTTCCTCTCTCTCTTTTTTTTTGGGGGGGGGGGAGAGGATTTATGAAATTAAAATAAAAACTAATTCCACGGTTGAAAAGTGCGTAAAAATGAAGGAGCGTGGAAAGGAAGCCGGGGGAAAGGAGGAAGAGAGGAAGGCGAAGAAGATGGGGCAGGGAGGAAGGAAGAGAGACATTGGAGGAGAAGAGAGAGGAAAGGGGAGGGGAAGGGAAAGAAAAGAGGTGCGGGGGGGGGGGGGGGGGGTGGGGAGAGGGGGGGGGCAGGAGAGGGTCGTTTGAAGAGGGGGAGAGAGGGTGGGACGCCCCAGCATAAAACCCACTGCCACCTGTGCACGAGTCGGACAGAACGCCACAAGTTTGCTGAGGACTGTCCACCACTTCGCCCTCTCCCTTCCCTCCACAGTGACGTCATGGCAGGAGCCTGGGGCTGATGGGAAGGCAGTTGCCGCGCGGTGGCTTGTGGGAAGATGACGGTGGTGAGATGGCTGCCAGTTTTGCAGCTCTTCCTCCTTCTCCTCCTTCCCCCAACACGAGCAAGGCACCTGGACGAAGTTCCCGACACTTTGGGGCTGGGTAAGTGATGGGGGTCGTGCCGGAAGCATGAAGAGAGACGAAGTCTGGAATGCACGAATGAATAAATGAACGCGCGAAAGAACGAATGGACTGAATGAACGAATGGGGCTTTGGAGTATATCAGAGTTTGTAGGTTATGTGAGGCCATTGATCAAAGATTCACAAGTGCTGTTGAA
>JAWQFJ010015991.1:32500-35000 GCA_034096865.1 Theodoxus fluviatilis
CTATATTTGTTTATTTGGTTCATCTTTCTGTCCATCGCGTTGTTCCTGCATCGTCCCATGTTTCGTCCCCATTGTTTCCTTTGCTGCATCCTTTGCGTTTCACGGTGTATAGTGCTTTCTTGTGCTATAGAGTGAATTCTTGTGTCTCGTGCTAAATCTCAACGCTTAAATGGTCCA
The DNA here is from genome assembly GCA_034096865.1 of Theodoxus fluviatilis. Lineage (NCBI taxonomy): Eukaryota > Metazoa > Mollusca > Gastropoda > Cycloneritida > Neritidae > Theodoxus > Theodoxus fluviatilis. The sequence continues at coordinate 32,678 of JAWQFJ010015991.1, forward strand.
ATGTTTTTTCTTGCTGCGAACACGACTTGTTTTGTTCCTTGTATCTTTTCGTAAGGGCTTGATGGCAACTCGTTACTCAGTTTACAAATAGTTAAAAATAACATCCAGACAAGCTGAAAAAAACAAACACCAAAAACAACAATAACAACAACAATCTTCATTATGCAGAAAACCAGGGTCAACTAGATCACTTATTGTTTCAGCATGGGCACTCCTTAGTCAAAGGCAAAAAAGACAATTTTTTGATAGTTTGTTCCTCTGTTGCTGTCTTCCTACAGACTGAAGAGTGATAGATGACGGGTTATCACAGTGATTCCATGCCGTCAAGACATTTCCTGCAGTGTTTTATTTGCATCTTGCACAATTCTGTATTCTCTCTGTGGGGCCGCCCGTGGTCGAGCTATTGGAGCAGGCCCCCCTAAGCTCTATAGCCTTGGATTGCAGCAGAGGATAGAAGTATAGCACGGCAACGGCCATAAGTCCTTCCACGCCCTGGGGGTTGGGGATGAGAAGCATGCCCACCTCGTCTCCCTACGCGATTCAGTGGAGGCAAATGACTAGGGACATCGAGACATCACTACCTCATTCTCCAACCAACTCTGGAGATTTTACACAATCAGTGACCTTATATAACCTACAAAGGCTGTTAGGCCCTAAAACTCTACCCATACATCTTCACACTCTTTCCTTGGTCTCCCATAGTTCTGCAGTGTTTTCGTGCATCTTAGACTGTCCCATACAATTGCTTTGTATTTGTCTTCCTATTACCTGGGTGCTTCCCACTATGCACAGACCAGTGCATTGTTTTTTTGACTCCCATCGTTCTACAGTGCTTCCCCGCATTTGTGAAAGTACTACACCTTTGCTCTACAGTGCTTCTCTGCCTTCTATACATTTCTACACACTTCTTTGTGTTTGCTTCCATTAGTTTTGGTTCTTCACACCAAGAGCTAGTACATCATTTCCTTGACTCACATTGTTCCACAGTTCTTCCCTGCATTCTAGAAAGTTCTACACCATTGTTCAGCTGAGCTTCCAAACATTCTAGAAAGTTCTACACCATTCCATGCACTTGCTGCCCACAGACTTGGCGCTGCCCACGACGGGGACGGCAACACTTGTGACGCCACGGCCAACTTCATCATGGCGCCCTCCCTGGGCATCCCCAGCCGCCTGCAGGCCTCCAACCCCTGGACCTTCTCGTCCTGCTCCACCGATGACTTCGTGGGCTACCTCACTGGGTACGCGGTGATATTGCTTCCTTCCTTGTGCAGTATGGTCTTTTCTGATTCAAATATCAGAGGCTTGTCGCCAAAATGGAGAACGTGTAAAACGCTGGTTAGACTGCCGCAGGCGGGCCACGCAAGTGGACTCGTCCGAGGAGAGGGGTGCGGGAGAGACAGCGAAGATGACGTAACACACAAGCTGACGGGCCACATCATCTGATTGGCTGCGTTTTTACATGGGCATTTTCGAGCATAAACTCCTATGTAAAAACGCAGCCAGTAATATGCTGTGGCCCGTCAGCGTGTGTGTGACGTCATATTCACAGTCTTTCCCTCACCCCTCACCTAGGACGAGTCCACTTGAGTGGCCCACCTGCGGAAGTCTAACCAAAACGCTTTCCCTTTGTTGCAGTTTAGGCAGTGGTGAGAGAGAATGAAGCAATCTTTGATTCGCGACTAATTTCTCTTCCATTTTGGTTTTTGTTAATTTACAAGTGTGATCAGTCGGTTGCAAAGAGGGGTGTCTCGCAACGACAGCATTTGACTTGGCGATCGACAGTGGCACTAATTTGAGAAGTAGAACCAATGGAAAATATCGGATTAAAACACTGCGATCATTGAAACCCCTTGTGAAAGTCACCATTCGTTAACGAGTTTTCTGTTTATAATTTTTACTCCTCCTAACGTTTGTGCCTTCTTAGGCGCTACTTTACATACAAGTCAATAACAGCTGATGGTCGGTCTCTTTCAGCCTGGGCCCTACTGCCTGCACGCTGTCGCTACAGAGCACCCCGGTGGACCTGTCCCCCTACCTCACCGCGCCTTTCGGACAGAAGTATCCGGCTGACGTCCAGTGTGAGATCTTCCTCGGACCCGGATCCAAGTTTTGCAGAGTAAGTGCTCAGAACCCCGAGTGCAGCCCTCACAGATACACCTTTGTTTCAATACAGGTGGAGTCAATACGTGCAGTGGGCGCACATGGCCTCAACAACAACAACAGCAACAACAACAACAACAAAATGGACGACAGGGCGACGACGACTACATCGAAGTGGAGTGTCGACATAGCTTAGTCATGTTGTATTCTTGTAAGGCAG
>JAWQFJ010015991.1:40000-55000 GCA_034096865.1 Theodoxus fluviatilis
CCAGAGGCAGCACAGCATCGCTCATTCGCAGGTCTCCGCGATCCACGCCTGCGTCTACTGGAGGAACGACTGGAGGATCCTCCAAGCCCAGCACAGCTTCTCTCATCAGTCGCGCCAAGGCGACCACGGTCGCCTCCACGACGGGCGCCACCACGGGTTCATCCAGACGCAGCACAGCGTCCCTGATCCGCCAGTCTCGCGACACGACCGCGTCCAGCAGGAGGACGACGCAGCTCAGCTCAGCGCTGACGTCAATGACTTCGCTGACGTCACGAAGATCGGTGGCGACGACAGCGTCTCTCATATCAGCGTCGAGGTCTTCTAGGAGATCGTCGTTGGCCTCCACGACACTGCCCCGTACTTCACCCGGGACTTCTGCTCCGAGCACTGCTTCCTTGATTCGCCAGTCGAGGCAGTCCAGTTCCCAAACGACGTCACAGTCGAGGCAGTCCAGCCCGCAAACGACGTCACAGTCGAGGAGGACAAGCCAGGCTTCTACCACACCTGCTTCGACATCACTTAGTGTTGGATCCAGCACAGCTTCACTCATCCGCCAGTCGAGAGGATCGACAGGGACACAGACTGCCAAGACGACAGAGTCATCCAGTAGAACGAGTCGGGGTACGACACCGGAGTCGACCACTCCAAGGACAGTTGGATCCAGCACTGCGTCTCTCATCCGCCAGTCTCTTGGTTCCACGAGGTCGCAGACCTCAAGAACTACGAGTGAGATTCGATCGAGTCAGAGAACATCTACCGCTCCAAGGACAGCTGGGTCTAGCACTGTGCTGAGCTCAAGAACCACAAGTCAGATTCGATCGAGTCAGAGAACTTCTACCGCTCCAAGGACAGTTGGGTCCAGCACTGTGCTGAGCTCAAGAACCACAAGTCAGATTCGATCGAGTCAGAGAACTTCTACCGCTCCAAGGACAGCTGGGTCTAGCACTGTGCTGAGCTCAAGAACCACAAGTCAGATTCGATCGAGTCAGAGAACTTCACAAGCTTCCAGCACTCCAAGGACATTGGGTTCCAGCACTGCATCCCTTATCCGCCAGTCTCTTGGTTCTACGAGATCGCAGAGCTCAAGAACTACGAGTCTGATTCGATCGAGTCAGAGAAGTTCACAAGCTTCCAGCACCCCAAGGACATTGGGTCCCAGTACTGCGTCCCTCATCCGCCAGTCGGCTGGATCGACCAACACCCAAAGTGCCAGGACGACAGGTCAGTCGAGAATAACGAGCCAAGCCACAAGACGGGTCTCCACGACTCCTCGAACTCCTGGTTCCAGCACAGCCTCCCTAATCAGACAGTCAGCTGGATCGAGTAGATCCCAGAGTACTATCACTACAGTCCAGTCCAAAAGAACAAGTCAAGCCACAACACAAGCTTCCACGCGGAAATCCACTTCTGGAACCTCGGCCACCTCAAGACAAACAAGCCAGGCTACGTCACAGAGATCCACCACACCTCGCACCCCTGTCTCCAGCACTGCATCGCTGATCGCTCAGTCACCTGGGTCCACCAAGACACAGACCTCGAAAACGACTGTTTCATCCAACAAGACCAGCCAAGCGACGACGCCAGCGTCGACCACATCTGGAACAGTTGGTTCCAGTAAAGCATCCCTCACAGGTCAGTCAGCTGGATCCACCAGAAGCCAGAGCTCCAGAACTTCGACTCAGTCAAGCGAAGCAAGTTCGAGAAACACCCAAGCATCGACCACTCCCAGGACAGTCGGCTCAAGCACAGCATCCTTAATTGGGCAGTCGGCAGGATCTACGAGGACTCAGAGCTCCGGGACTTCAACTGTCTCCAGCAGGGCAAGTTCCAGAACCACTCAAAGATACACCACTGCCAGCACCGTTGGTTCCAGCACAGCCTCACTCATCCGCCAGTCAGCGGGATCGGTGACGACTCAGAGTGCGTCAACAGCATCCCAGCAATCCACGCGAACGAGCCAGGCGACCACCACACCCAGAACTGTGGGTTCCAGCACAGCTTCCCTGATCAGTCTGTCCCAGGCCTCTGAAAGCAGTCAGACGACGACATCGGGGTCCAGCACGGCGTCCTTGATTCGCTCCAGCGCTGCCGCATAGATGTTCTCTCTGTTCAAAGGAGTACAACAATGTCTTCCTTGTAAGAAGTGTCTTTATTGGGGTTTGTATTTTTTGTCATTCACAGAGATCTAATGTGCTGTTAGTTTTTGGCTAACGTTTCAAACAGCTGCACAAGTTTCACTGTGTTCTTAATATCTCTTGTTACTGCTCCTTTGTGCGAAGAAAATTGTGAAACAAGTTTATTGTCCGAAATTAAGCAACCACCGAAAATGGTATGTAGCAGTTTGCTTCGTCACCATCCGGCTCATTTGTCTTTATTAGTTGCGACTGCCTCATAAGTAAGAGCAATATATTTTCTTAAGTGTTTCGATGTAACTCTTGCATCAGCCTGCCTCAGCGGAGACTTAACCCTGGAATGGCGAAGCATAAGTAAATCGTAGGGGCGTGCTACACCACAACTTATAATTAAGTTTTCAGTTGGCAAATCCCAAAAGTATTCTGGCCCTTTCTGTTATTTTGCTCAATGTTGACGTCTTCATTGTATTCGAGTTACATGGCTTTGTTGTTATTTGTCCATGTTAATGATGCAAATGTGGACGGTATCTGGTCACGTGTCTCCATTACCTTCACAAAAAAGCAGGAAGGTTGCGGGGTTCGATCCAATGGTCTTGATGCTCTCCTTGCGGGAGGGACAGAGTCGGATACTGAGCTGATCCTTTTTTTATATAGCTATGTACTCAACTCGCATCGCGAATTCCACTTGCGAAGTAGCTTGAAATGAGTAAACGTAAAACAACAGCTATTGGACGGTTCTCCTTTAGCTGGTTATGCGTTCTCCTGGAAGCAAAGATCGCTAGAAGAGAAGATTCCTGGAAGCCTGGTGACCCAGGGGGTGAAATTGCGCGTGATTCGCGCGCACAGGAATGGGAATGACGTAGCAATTATGGAACGACACCTCACTTTACTTGCTGGGATCTCGTGTACTTTTGGGAATCGGTGTATTCGGTATATCAGCGTATGGGCTTTCATTGAAACTTATAAACAGAATTGGGTTTTGCAAATCTGACAATCATTGAACATGTTTCATGTACATGTCTCTCCACGGACAGTGCAACTTATGTAAACACCAGCCACGAGCGGCGACAAATGATGACTACGATGTACAGTTGATGGCATTTTAAAACTAGTTTTTTTAATGATGGGTTTTTAAACAGGTGTTTGTGATTTGATCGATTTTCTAACACTATGATGAGTGAATGAAGAAATGTTGAAAAACGTCAAAACGTCGGTTCGTACTACAAACTTTCACGTATCAGTGTAGATTTTTGACAGCAGAGGCAGCAGAAGGTACTTGATTATAATTGCAGATGTTAGAACTATTGCTAAATGATGTGCATTCTATGTGTTATTAGAATAACACAACTAGTGCAGCATCTTGACGTGATTTCCTGCTATTTGTCCAAGGTATCACAACTCGGCCTATTACTCAAACTATTTTCATATTGAGGTCATACATTGCATACATATTTTGCATAACAAGGATTTAAAAACTTTTATTTTATTGTGACGAACGTCAATGACGACAGTGATGGTAACAGGAAAAAACTACGTTGTCCTGTCTTTGACATGGTGGAGAGGAAGCATTTGATAATGCTCATTACCAGTCGAGTATAGTCATGCATATGCAGGATAGAATTAATTGTCCCTGTTCAACATAAATACAAATGTGAGGATCTTTCAACACCCACGCAGATGCAAACACACATTCATTCATTCATAATTGGACGTGCATATGTACTAATATGCGAGTGCCGCGCCTCGTGCGCGCAGTGTTCACAATGTCGTTCTCTCTCTCTCGCGCGCGCGCACACGCGCAAACACACACACACACACACACACACATATACACACATACGCGCGCACGCTCAAACACAAACACGCACACACATACACACACGCGCGCGCGCGTACGCTTATGAGGGGGTCACAAGGGCAATATTCATTGTCTGTCAAAGAATGTTTTAAACCAATAAATTCATAGCAGTGCAAGAAATCCGTTATTTCTCGTGATTTTTCTGTATTTCCTGTCTTCGTGTCATCTAGTTCAAAGTTTGAAATGCTTCGTTTTTCCAGCAACATGTCAAAACGGTTCTAATATCTACAAAGACTTCTGTGCAACTTATGCATTTATTTGTGGCGCTGATGTCCCCTATCCCTGCATCGATCTACTGATCATAGCCGAGCCCTGTGTTGCACAGACTCAGCGATTGCAAGCGCTGAGCAGCGTTTGCGCCATGATACGGCTTGTTCAGGAGGCGCAGAGCTGAAAGCGCCGAATCACATGCAGCGCTTTGCAGCGCTACGCGTTCTGAACAAGCCGTTTCACGGCGCAAGCGCTGTGCAGCGCTTGCAATCGCTGAGTCGATGTGCTGAACACGGGGCAGGTAACCTACCAGCTAACTCAACACCTGCGTAAGTGTTGCATTGAATATACTTGTTATTAAGGCAGATGATTATTACTTCTCATTTGCATTATCATCGAGAGCCTTCCTGTACAGAGGGATGTGAACACCGTATTGAGGGTCCGCCATGCAGGGCGACGGGAATTCACTGAATGTAAACAAGCGGCCAAATACTGGCTCCTGATGTGTGCTCGGCTCCCCATCCAAACACATTGCAATCAGTTAGGAGGGAACATCTGATGGTTGTGACACCTGGAGCAGGACTGCATGCAAAACGCCGCGTACGTCTCATACCAGTCGATATACATGGAGCCTCGCCGTGACTGTTTTTACAAACAGAGCTGTTGATTTCGCTTTGCCGATGCAGCCCTGACAGCACTTGTGAACCAGAGCCTGAAGGAAAACGAGAACAAGAAGGGCAAAGCCCACACGACTCACATGTTGCGTGCAAATCAGGAGAAACGTACAAGCTCTCGTGCAACTTGCCCCCGCAGTTCACGAGGCCACCTATCTCAGCTGAAATTCCGGTTCTAAGCTCTTTGAGTCTACTCCAGTAGCTTACTCTAGCAATCTTTAATTTTACAAAATTACCATCTTTCCTCAGAATGCATAAGCTAACGTAGTATTAATGGAAAAAATAGTATTTCATTTTTTGGGGGAACCCTTTTACTGAGTCTATATGGAAAGATTTTAAACCAGTCATTAGTCAGAGACTACGAAAGACCTTTACACTGTTTGTACATGAAAAGCTATTTCGTTTAAGGAATTCATTAAAATCATGAACGCCTTCGTATACTTGTCAAAAAACCTTTATGAATGTAGTAGCAAAACTTGCAATTTCTTCTTGCTGAATTTATAAGACCATCAAATTATAAAAAAGAGAGAATATTTTGCAGAGACTGCAGACAACTTTGTGTGAAAACTTGGCAAGCGTTTTTTCCCAGGTCGCACTGAAAACGATAAACTGTGCCTCAAAAACCATGAAAAACTGCTGAAATATTTTTCCTCTCTTCCTCTGCTGAAAATTTCACACTTTTTCCTTGTAGAAAGTCGAGAATCTTAACTAACATTCGTGATGAAGTGAATAGATTCTTGTTGTCTCTACTGTGTGAAAGTTGTACATAGATTTGTGGGGGGGAAATGTCCATGCTGAGAGAGAAACTGTTGATACTTTATTGTTAAGCCTCCAGTCCATAAACAATGGAACACATCAAAGACATAAAATCAACTGACAAGTGCTCCTTATTTCACCAGTAAATTTCTACGTTTAAATACATGGTACTGGGCCCGTATGCTTTAGCGGGAAGTAGCGCCTTACTTTGTGTGTAAGTGTCAACTTTTGAAGTAAAATCACTACTTAGGGATGCATGAGTCGAAAGTGGTGGTTCCTTCTAAAGTAATCATGTAGTAAAACAACACAACTTCTACGTGTACTTCAGCCTTACCCATGAGTACAGCCGCAGTAACAGCGACTTCAGCCGCCATCGTTGTTTTCGCTTGGCGCAGAAAACGCTTTATTTTGGGATACTAGAAACTAAACCAAGGAAATTCTAAGCAATGAAGAGCATTAATATAGGAAAGCTGTATGTTGAATACATCAATAGGTTGTTCAGCTCCTACATTAAAAAAATGGAAATGCGGGTCGACGCAATTAAAGGCCGATGCCTCTCTTGACATGGTGTACAAAGCTAGTTTTATCTGATGCCATGAAAACGATACATTTAGATTGCATTTTTGTTATGAAAACAATGTTTAGATTAACTTGCTTTATTTTTGTAAACGAGGAAATGTGTGTCGACGTACGCCACGGTCTCACGAGTTTGGTGGGAAAAGTGCGAGCTGAGGCTGGAGCGAGAACGTACAATCATGTCAACACGAAAGATGACAGCGTTCACGTGCGTATTATTTTGATCAGCAACACCATCAAAGGAGACGGGACAGAATATCGACCGCACGAATCCGCATGCACACGCGTGCGTCCTCACACAAACATAAGCAAATGGCTTATACTGTTATACACAAACACACACGCACACTCATACGCATGCACGGCACCAGTACAAGCTAAAGAAGAAGACTACAGGAGCGGAGAGGGCAAGATCCACTTGCTGCCAGTCTCGAAGCCGGAAGGCCAGGAGGTCGAGCGCCCAGAAGGTCATGGCGAGATAGTTGGGTCACATCCTCTTGGAAGGCTCCACGATCTCCATCCCTGATCTACAGTAAAGGCAAAGGCGAAGATGTGATCTTACATAGCGACTGATCACTGACGCCCCAGTCTCAAACCGCTTTACGCTTTACCCCTTATCACCGTGACACTTGATCAATCCATCAATGGCGCTTGAAGACAAACACAGTGACAGACAGACAAGACGCACACAGGCAAGAACCAGCACCAACTCCACTTCCAGGGAGACAGATTAGACACACACAGTCAGGTAACAGCACCATTCCCCTCCCTGGGGAATGTTCCAACCCGATGCTGACTCAAAGCCCCATGCAAGGGATTGATTTATTCGCATTAAAGTGTGTTGTCGCTGCCCCCACAGGTACCGGTTTTACTCCTGGATGGGGAGAAGCAATGGGAGAAGAGCAACGTGCCCAAAGAAGCAAACCTCCGACCGCAATGCTTCGAGGACCGCTACCGCCAGCTGGTGCCAAAGCGGGCGAGCACTCTAAACAGCAGCCTAGAGCCCCATTATACACCAAGGAAGACGCATCCGAAAATGACATGAGGCTGAAAGCAGAGGTGCATCTTTTCATCAAATTCTGACATGTGATCATGCTTGATTAGAATTACTTGTTTTCCATAGGGGGGAGGGGGACATTCGATTAGGGATGATCAATACGTCTGAAGCAGACTCTTGTATGTCCCGATCAATAACAATGGTGGTTAGTTGCAATGAGGTGTTCGTAATGTACACAAAGACTACCAATATGTTGGTATTCTGTCGAACCTACAACAATATAGGACACGGACAGACTGTGGTGGCTGGAGCTGACTATGATAATACCTAGAGCATTATGATTAATAATATTCTGCATGCGTTGGTAGCGGTTCGGTCCAAGATCCTACTTGGCTTTCGCTCGTCCAAGGTCTTTCGTTCAAGGTAAGCGAGACAGATGATTTCAACTGCATGATTCAAACTGCCTGACGCAGGCCCGTCAAAGCATTCCGATCCATGGCAGACGAGACGTAGGCCCGTCAAAGCATTCCGATCCATGGCAGACGAGGTGTAGCTTTGTTCTCATCGGGCGAAACCCAGGCCCACTACGCCCAAGTTTCGACTTTGCGTAAGTGATTGTGGAGGTTTGCCAAGTCAGACAGACGGACGGACAGGACAGGTCCAGGACAGGACCGGACAGGACTGGACAGGACCGGACTGGACCGGACAGGACCGGACAGGACCGGACAGGACCGGACAGGACCCGACCCAACCCGACCCAACCCGACCCGACCCGACCTGACCCGTACCGGACCGGACCGGACCAGACCACACCAGACTGGACCACACCAGACCAGACCGGACCAGACCGGATCACACCAGACCGGACCAGACCGGATCACACCAGACCGGCCGAGCCCCTACTGTCATGGCCAGGTACGGATGAGTAGTTAACTCAACACATACTGATGCCTCGAAAACGGGATATCCCCCACAGCCACCATCCAGAATTCAACACGAACACATCACAAACACATCAGATATAAAAACAGCAATTTAATAAGACACTCCACCGCCGAAGCACGATTCAGCTCACCTCCGTCAAAGCACACATCATCACTTCCTCCACAGTACAAATCAACATTTCCCCATCCAATCACACATCACCACTTCCTCCACAGCAGATTCTACGCTTTACATGCGTCATAATACCATGACAAGCTGCAGAAAAATACATACGAAATTCAGCTGGTTTTAGGGCCTTCTATTCCGAAATCGTTTTGCTGCAGCTCGTTTCGTTTACCGGTTGACCTTCACCTTGACACAAAGACGCATAAAGCGGTGACGTAGTCAGCAACAAATAAAAAGAAACGAAACGAGATGCCTGAAAACGAAGCTCTCAATATCTCCCTAATGTCTGCAATAATCATTTCCTTTCTGTGGCTGAAAAGTTATTCCCTCGGGTTAGCAACCATAATTTCCAATCTGAAATAGCATATCTCCAAGAATTCTGCCAGGAGAGACTATTGTCTTCATTGGATTTTGAGATTCCTCTTCTTGCTGTTCATGAAGTTGGCAGATTTATTGAAAAACTCAACTCAAAAACAACAGGACCTGATGGCATCAATAGCTTTCTTCTCAAACGCTGTCTTCCATATGTAATCGACTCGCTCACATACATATATAATTTGTGCATTATCAAGCAAAACTTCCCAGATGAATGGAAAAAAGCTAAAGTTATCCCTCTACCAAAAGTAAAAACTCCCACAAGTCTAGATGACTTCCGACCCATATCAGTTCTATCAATTTTATCAAAACTAATTGAAAAGCACGTTCACAAACATCTGTTGGCATTTCTTGATCGGCACAGTCTTCTATGTCACGCGTCGAATTTTGATGAGCTGGCGAGAGTGTTTTCTCCTTCAGGCCGTGCTGCAGCTGAAGGGCCTTTAAAAACTGGTGCTTCGGTCAAGAGGGGCTCTGTGGCCGAGTGGTTAGCGTGCTGGACCTACAGTCGCTTGCGGCCAGTGGGTACGGCGTTCGAAGCTGCGCGGTTTCCAGAGTTGCATCCTTGAGCAAGATGCTTAACTCGCATTGCTTCTCCTCACCCAGGAGTAAAACCGGGTACCTCGCAGGAGTACTAAGCACCCGCCTTCCCTACTCCTCCCCAAACGGCCCTCTTCAGGGCTACCAAACAATTGTAGAACAATTTCCTCGTGTCATCGGGGTATCCACAGTACCATGAAGAAGAAGAAGAAGAAGAAGAAGAAGTAAATCGTTTTTGAAAGTAACCGACTAGCTTGAGAGGAGCTCACAGCGAACTCGGAATTATGGTTTTGTCAAGGACTGGAACAGTATTTTCCATGCAAGGTGCTCACGTGAGGTGAGTAGAGTTCACGAGGACTCCAAGGAAGGGAGACGAAGGGAAGGGACGGACAGAGGGGACGGACAGAGGGGACGGACAGAGGGGACGGACAGAGGGGACGGACAGGCAGACTGAGAGGACGAGTCTGGGCGATGGTTTCCGAGACATTCTCTCTCTGCTCTTGAGAGGCTGGTGACGCTGTGTGGCCCACAGTGGGGATTTTCTCGGCGAGAACCCCGACCAACGTTAGATCTGTTACCTGACTGTTGTGTGTCCAGCTGATGGTTTTTCTCGCGTGAGGACATGGTAAAGCAGAGTCCTTAATGATAGACTGGACTCTCGCTGACCGAACCTATTTTGTTGTATCGCCGAGAAATTCTGTTGCACGTTGTTGTTGTTTTTTGGTTGTTGTTCTGTTGGTAATTGTTGTTGATTATAATAGTCTGGCGTATTGTGGGTAATTGCAGGGGACATTAGGGTCCGCTTTGTTCTTGCATTGCCAGATTGGTGCCAGTTTGTCAAACGTTCGAAAGGGAAATATGTTTCCACCTTATGCTTGTATCGTGGAGTTTGTGATGTATTAATAATAATTGCTAGGGAGATCTGGTTCCATCTCGGTTCAGTATTACAAGCATTGTAGTGCATGGTGTGATTTTGTTCCTACATTGTTAGAGTTATTGTTCTTGATTGAAAAGCGGTCATTTATCCCTACATTGCTTTGTTATAGTTCGGGAATTTGGGATTTATTAATGATGATTGCTAGGGAGATATGGTTCCATCTCTGTTCAGTATTACAGGCATTGTAGTGCATGGTGTGATTTTGTTCCTACATTGTTGCCTTAGAGTTATTGTTCTTGATTGAAAAGCGGTCATTTATCCCTACATTGCTTTGTTATAGTTCGGGAATTTGGGATTTATTAATGATGATTGCTAGGGAGATATGGTTCCATCTCTGTTCAGTATTACAGGCATTGTAGTGCATGGTGTGATTTTGTTCCTACATTGTTGCCTTAGAGTTATTGTTCTTGATTGAAAAGCGGTCATTTATCCCTACATTGCTTTGTTATAGTTCGTGTTGTTGATTGCAAAAAGGGATGATCCTTGTTCCTTTTTATGTCAGAGTTCTTGTTCTGAATTGAAGGGAAACTTGTTGCTGTTCCCGCGTTCCTAATTTAGCGCTCTGTGTTGTGTAATTGCAGGAGAGAGCTTATTTCTACCGTGACCCTCCATCACAAAATGAGTCTCTCGTGGCGCTTGGAAGATTTTGAGATATGCATATTTTTATGAAATCAAGGGAACAAGCTTTCCAACGGTGCAAAAATGATCGAGATCTGACTATTTTTCGCGAAGTTACATCATTTTAAAGATAGTTTGCCTAATAAGCTCACGTTTGAGAAAAACGCATTTGAAAGTTTTTTTAAGGAAATTTGATCAGTTTTCTTAGCAACCGTAATCTCAGACTTATGAAATTTGGCACAGTGATTAGGTTATATATGGGCAAGGGTGTTATAAAATTTGATTGCATTATCTTGACTTACTTTTACTTATTTGGTGTTTTTAATGGGATTACGTATAGCATAATAATGGGCAGCTAATGACTTTTTAGTCAAAATTTATATTTTCATTTCTGACAAGTCAATAATTACATTTTTGACAGATACTAACTTGCAGTATACAAGGTCATTCGGGAAAGTAGGCCAGCCTCTACCCCTGCAAATGATTTGGTGGCTCAGTGGCGATCGTGTGCGACTGTATTGTATGGAGGCGAAATTCGATGCGTGGTCTTACGATCGTTCGATGCGGGAAATTGAACACCAAGCAAACAAAGTGAACATATCCGTGTGTCTAGAGGTCGATTTCATCCAAAAGACTTTCACACACAATAAAGTATAGTCTCTAGATTCTAAAACAGTCAAAAGCTAAAAAAACGACCATTTTGACCCCATCATACTTTAATTGGCTATTACGCAAAACTATGTGAGTGCGCAAGCGACTCATTTAGTCGTGGAGGGTCACATTTCTACCGTGTCCCTGCAGTACCGGGTTTGTGCGCACTTAGTTTGGGGTTGATTGTAGTGGAAACTTTTTTGATATCGTTACTTCACTGCTTGGATTTGTGGTACGTTACCACAGACGAGACTAGTTTCTATTTCCTGTTTTCTTGTGTGTGTGGATTATTGTTTGATCCTGCATTGTGCAAGTACGTGCTACAATAATTGGTTGTTCAATAAACTATGATTGTTGTTTTATTTTCGTGCATTGTCTTGTACCTTTTGATTGGATTGCTTATTTCTCTCTCGGTTAAAGTCCGAAAAGGAAGACCCGTGACATTCTACACCCCCTTCAATCGGGCTTCCGACCAAAACATTCCTGCCATACTGCATTATCCCACCTGATAGACACCTGGCTGCACGCCATTAACACCTCAAAAGTGATAGGATCTGTCTTCCTAGATTTCAGAAAAGCCTTTGACATGGTACATCACGGCATACTATTAGATAAACTGGCTCTTTATTTTCATGGTCACACGACTGTGATGTTTTTTCAGTCATTCCTGGATAATCGACAACAATGTGTCCAATTCGATGGGCACGTTTCCAAGTATGGAATTCTAAAAGCGGGTGTCCCACAGGGATCTGTACTAGCCCCCCTTTTATTATGCTTATTAATAAATGACCTACCCTTGCATGTCACAGATAGAAAGGTCTCATGTTACATGTTTGCAGATGATACAATGATGTCTACCGCGGACAGCTCGCCGAAACTGTGGCAGATAAACTCCAAAAGAGTCTTGATGAAATATGTTGCTGGTGTCTTTCAAATCATATGGTCCTCAACCCGTCCAAAACCAAGTATCCACAAGGCAAAAACATCAACTACATCCTTTGTCATTCCCACTCTCACTTGATGCTGGGCCGATAGAAAAGGTGAAAGAACACAAAGTGCTTGGGGTGATGATTGACGAACAGTTAGACTGGATGTGCAAAACTATTTCAAGAAATCTCTTTCTACTGTCAAAGCTGAGGCACTTTGTAGACACGGAAACCTGCTAAATCTTTTAAAGTGCCCACATCGTATCACACATCAATTACGCATCAACATTGTGGGATAACTGTAGTGAAGCTAATTTGAAGAGAGTTAATTCACTATACAGAAGAGCTTCTAAGCTTATGGTCCCAAATAAATCTCTCAGCACTGAAAAGAAATGGAAATGCTTGACATTTTGCCTCTCCTTAAACATCTGCAGCTCAATAAGTGTGTGTTTTTGAAAAAGGTAAAAGATGGCCGAACACCAGAATATCTAACCAAACTATTTGAGCAGTCATCATTCAGAGGACATGACACATTTCTCCTGCCTCAGCCTCGCATCGATTTGTTCAAATCGAGCCTATCTTACTCTGGGGCTGCTCTGTGGAACACACTGCCTGATAACATAAAATGTATCAAGTCTTTGCCTATGTTCAAAGACAAAATTCGCACTGTTCTCAGGCATCATCCTATGACATAGGTTTCCCCGCTTTCATCTGACGTAGTTACCTCAAGTTCCATATTTAAATTTTGCTTCTCTTGTACACTATCTACCCATTTTAGTATGTTTAAGAAATTGTACATGTATTATTCTTGCGATAATTATACTGACTCTCTCTCTCTCTCTCTCTCTCTCTCTCTCTCTCTCTCTCTCTCTCTCTCTCTCTCCCCTCTCTCTCTCTCCATCGTTTTCTTTAATCAATTTATCGAACTATAATTTATCTGCGGACTGGGTCGGGGTGGCGGTGATCGTGAACGTGCCAGAGATCTATATTTTCCTCCTTAGATACATGGCAGTAACAGCCAGACACCTGTTTCCCGCAGCCGGCCCGATCACTTTGGTCGGCTACCCGCGAGTCAGCCGGTGAACCCGACGCATTCCCAATCACCGCACGCGCTTGCAGCGATGGAGCGCGGAGGACGGACAGATGCTGAGATAGCAACAGCCAAGGCAGAATGCTGTTTCTGATCGCTTGAGACTGTTGTTCAGAAATGTCGCGCTACAGACAAGACTGACTGCAGTCTTGACGACTCTGTCCTTGTTAAAGTGGTTTTTTTTCGTGTTCATAAATTGTAACAGGCCCGAGGCCGATATACAATAAACAATTCGTTCGTTCGTGGGTTTTCTCTCTCTCTCTCTCTCTCTCTCTCTCTCTCTCTCTCTCTCTCTCTCTCTCTCTCTCTCTCTCTCTCTCTCTCTCTCTCTCTCTCTCTCTCTCTCTCTCTCTCTCTCTCTCTCTCTCTCTCTCTCTCTCTCTCCCTCTCTCTCTCTCTCTCTCTCTCTCTCTCTCTCTCGTCCTCATTTTCCAGACAGCACGGACAGTCCGAATCGTTGTTGAATCGCTCTAAACGGTAGCTTTTTTATGTTCAGGTTGTTAATGCTACGCCGAAATCGTGTGTAGGCATCGCGGAATTTATTTGTTGTTAAAAATCAAAAGTATATATTTCCCCAAAGGCAGTTTTGCATGAAAAGTACCAGTAACATATGTCCTAGTAGTAGTGATATTTTCATGCCAATGCTGGCTGTGGCAATCTCAAAGGCTTTGCTTAATGGTGCGTAAGGAGGTTTATCATGGCCGACGCCACCATTGAGACAGACGTACATGAAGCCATATCGGGACAAACAATTTTTAAACTAAAGCTCTCCACTTGCTGTTCGTTGGCACCCGTGAATCTATAAGAAATAAAAGGCTTGTTTAGGAAGCCTACTGCCTGGCAGTCTACTTACTTTAGCCAGTATTTATTTGTCCATGTGCAGCCAGATGTAGACTAGGGGTGTCTTTCTAGGTCACCATTCACCAAGTGATTTGAAGTTCGGCTATCCAGACCCAGGGTCCTCTTGCAGGCGAAATAATGTGCCGTTTCCACTTTCTCTGCTTTACACAAACCCCACAGCTCTGCACCATACAGTAGGAAAGATGGCACCTTTGAGTCGAACAGCTAAACACATACGGTTGTGCTTACATTGTGCAAGCTCCACAAAGTCTTCAGTATTTGAACAACTCCCTGCTTTCCTTTTGTTGATAACTCATTGAGATGGACAGAAAATGATAGTCTAATGGAGAATGCAAATCCCTGGTACTTAAACTTATTCACTTCCTCCAAGTTCCTGCCAGACAGACACCATCTTTTCCTCTTCAGGTTTCCCTCTTGAAGACCATTCTTTTAGTTTTGTCTTAGTTTACTCTCAGACACAGATTGTAAGATTCTTAGACAAGGTTGTTTAACTAGTTTTGTAGGCATGGGGAAGTTGTTGAAAAAAATAAAAACATCGTCAGCAAATACCGCGGCAAATATGTCAGGCATACAAGGTTGCAGTTGAACCCCATGTTTACCCATAAATATTATTACGTATTTAGTTCGCTGCTACGTCGATTTCTTACGCGAAAACTGTCGGATAGACAGACAGACACACAGACAGACAG
>JAWQFJ010015991.1:65000-79913 GCA_034096865.1 Theodoxus fluviatilis
TCTGTACCTGGAAGCTGGAATTGGATGCATATAGTAAGGGAAATCGACTGTGTACGTCTAATGCTGCTCATCTACCATAGCGCGAGTGGAAATGGTGCTGCCTCGGGTGAAGTATAATGGAATGTGCTACATGTACTAATCTGTCTCCTCGGGCAGTTTGAATTGGTGCTCTCGTGAAGGTACACTGAATCAAAGCCACAGTGTATACCTGTACTTCACCCCTGGGATAGTGCCGAAAATTGATGCTCCTGGTTATCACTGAATCTGCACGTTGCAGTATAATCCTTGTTGTTGTTGTCTAGCGCCTAGAGTAGACAGGTTGGCTAGCTGCAGTATATGACGGTGTAGTATCTGTAGCCTCGTACTCAGTCCTGTATTGGTGTGATGCACTTCAGGCGCCAGAGTGAGGGATACCTATGGTTCCAAGCGGACCCCATTCCCAATGATCAGGGGGAAATTGTTAAGTGATTACTGCGCACCAACGAGCATGCGTTCAAGGCGTCCATGTAGGACCACACCCTATACCTTATTGTATTCAGGGGTGGATGCATCGTGGGGCCTTCCACAAAGAGGCTGTGAGACAAACTCCCTTCTTCGCCAATGGTGTGCTGGGCGTTCGGCCAATTCATCTCGATACCTCCCTGGCCATTCCTGTCTACCTTCGAGACTGCGCAGCAACTGGTCCTTGCCCTAACTCCGAACCCCTAGGTAACTTCATTTACTTAGCTTCTACTCGCCGTACAACAAAATCAGTCCTTGTACTTGACAACTTTTCATATTGGTACAACACTCTATGACCATCTGCAGAGATAAACCCAAGAACACACCCCCTATACTGCGTTAAAACAAAAAACAAAACAAAAGAGAATTAGGAAGAGAAATTTCTCATTTAAGATATAGAGCAGTTACAGGAGAAATCAATGAAGAATTAAGTTCTCGGCATGTTAACCCCTTAAAGAAAAAATTTTTGCCGCCATAGGAGGGAAGGAACAATTCCAATACCAAAGAGCTTGATGAAGACCTCAGGGTAAGAAGGAGAGGGGAGACGAGAAAAGGAGTAGTTCACGATACAGGCTTCTGTGCCGCGATGGTTTAGACCGCGTTTAAACGCGTGGCTTTGTGCAAGCCGACGTGCCATGTGTGTGATGTTTGTGTGCTGTATGTGGTGTGATGTGCTGTGTGTATGTGCATATGAATATATATGCGTGGGGTTAGCTACAGGCCCTTACTTAGCTTTGTGCGTTTTGATTCTGTGCCGCTTGTTGTGTAGTTATGTCTGTGTGTCGCTTTCCTATCGCGCCATTATTGATATTTCCGCGTGACAATTTTGATGAGGCCGTTTCTTTTTTAATTCTTCTTTTTTAAGAAAATTCTTCTAATTCTGATACTAACATTCCTTTATCAAATTTGCATAACAAGATCTGGGATAATTCGTATGATCTAGTCACCCATGCGTCATCAGGACCAGTCAGAACATAAGTATTCTCTCCACGAAGGAGTTAAACGGCCGATACCTTGCGAAACGCTGTTTTGCCAACCCCCAAAGGCAAACTACAGTGCGACAGTGCCCTCATCCGTGTATTAGTTCATCAGGTTGCCAGCGAAGCCAACACGGCTATCAAGTTTAGTTGAAGCGCCAAACGGCGCATCGGGCCTGGGGCGGGGGGGTGGGCGTGGGAGGGGCACCGGGAATGGGCTGGGGGGCCCCCCACGGGTGGAGCGCACATGACGACCCCAATATACAAACCTTTATCTCTCGATGACATTTGCCTCTATCAAATTCACAGTATGATAAAATCGTAATTAATGCATTTTACACGCCGTTACGTCAGGGTCACATAAACATGCAGGACTATATTCCACAGCCTTGCCCTTACTACTTTGTCAGGATGATCTCCGGAGTCTCCAAGATGGCCTTCTGCTACAAAAGGTAACGCCAGAAGAAGGACAGAAAGGAGGCCCCTAGGCTATGCCGAAATTATGAAAATCCGGCAAAGGTCAACAAGGATCGACACTTTGACCCCCTGTGGCCTTAGAAACCTTGACCTTAGGCAAAGCGGAAACGCAAGCAAAAAGCCTCCTCAGACCGATCCTACCTCTTTGCCGCTATCGAAGCGGCCCTCCTGCATACTTTTTTGCTTACAGCATTACTCATCTTCAGCCTGCATTCGCGTGAACCGGAGGATAGACTGCCCTTACATCGCATTCTTAGTTGCATCCCATTTTACCTTGTACATCTACCCCTTCACCCATCACTCTTATGCACTAAACTTACAATTCTTGTTGGTATATATTTGGAGGAAAGAATACAATCATCATCGTCATCAGCATCGATCATTCCATCACCATCATCGGCCTCAGCATCACCTGATGCCATCATCATTTCATCATCATCATCATCGTCGTCATCGTCGTCGTCTCATCATCATCATCATCATCATCATCATACTATCATCATCATCATCATCAATCATCATCATCATCATCATCATAATCATCATCATACATCATCATCAATACGTCGTCGTCGTCGTCGTCGTCGTCGTCGTCGTCGTCGTCAGTCGTTGTCGTCGTCATCGTACGTCGTCTGTCGTAATCATCATCATCCATCATCATCCATCATCATCATCATCATCCATCATCATCATCATCATCATCATCATCATCATCATCATCATCATCATTATCATCATCATCATCATCATCATCATCATCATCATCATCATCATCTATCCCATCATCATCATCTCATCATCATCATCATCACATCATCATCCATCATCATCATCATCATCTCATCATCATCATCATCATCATCATCATCATCATCATCATCATCATCACATCATCATCACAATCATCCATCCATCCATTACATCCATCCATCCATCATCATCACCATCATCCATCATCCATCCATCATCATCATCCATCATCTCATCGTCATCCATCATCATCATCATCATCATCATCATCCATCATCATCACATCATTCATCAATCATCATCCATCCATCAATCATCATCAATCATCCTCATCATCATGATCATCATCATCCATCATCAATCATCATCATCATCATATCCATCATACATCATCATCATCATTTCATCGTCCGGCTCTTTTAACTGTTCAGATATACGAAGTTGCCCGTTCTTCTATGAAAACAAGATGCGTTCTGACGATTTGATACAAGCTGCTAGAAGATCAATATTTCATAAACTCTACGAATGGCATTACTGAGAAGTATTTAGCTCATACATTAACATTTATAAGAATAGCCCGTTAGAAATATAATATGAAACATATTGACTCTTTGCTTTGATGCATGCAATTTGATCCGCGATAACCATGCCCATCTGAATTCGCATGTCAAAATCCAAATAACACAACTATCAATTTACGCCAGCACATTTTTTATCAATCTAGCAATTAGAATAAAACATGATGACCTGGCTTTCAGAGAGAGATCATGTGTACTCACGTACAAGTGCTGTTGTTAAACCACAGATTTGGTATCTCGGCTCTTGTATTTAAAACGGCGCAGCGACTAGTTTAAGTGTACTATTTCACTCGTCTGTGGCTCACGCAGAAGACGGTTAGTTACTTTCCAATCCATATTTCTTGTTTCTGTGCTCCTTGACTCCTGTTTTTCTGTTCCTGCTGATAGGAACACTGTCATCAACGCCGTACTAGACCCGGCCCCTCGTCTTGTTCAAAGATGACCAATCTGCAGCGGACGCCCTCGTCAATTGAAACTTCTTCCTCTCCGATCAGTTATTTGGTGTGGATAATGGTCGATAGAGGGCTACGCCCAAGCCAGTCTAGCTGCTTTCTCAACCGCCATGTGGACGTCGTCACTCTCCTAGGCGGGCCTGTTGCTGGCCCGGTCCTCGACAAGTCGTCCAAGTGTTCCTGGCCAACCATCGACACAAGCCCTGTCCTCCTCAAGTCGCGGAGGTGAGACAGGATTGTCTAGGGTGGTCCCGGATGCGAAAGTATTTCTGACTAAGTTAAGTCAATCTCCACTTACCTAGCAGTTAGAATGGTCATTTTATAGCTTGATGCAAGGTTGGCATGGATGGGTATGGTCGATGGTTTACCTATGCGGTTGGATCAGGTGATTATTACGAGGCCCTACAGCCTTTGTAGGCCTATCGTTCCAAGGACCATTTAGCCACTGTCAAATCACTAGAACAGATTAGACGTTAAACGCCTAATAAGCTCAAGTGTTCCCTAGTTATTCGCCCTGTTACTGTTAATCGCCGATAGGGTAGACGCGGTTTCGTCAATTCTATACCCCTGATCCCACAGGGGGATCTTGATGCTTCGAAGGAAGAAACATTGAAGCCTATAACTGGTGTAATCTTAGAACCCCCAATCGCAATCTCAACTTCTGCGAATCAAACTATAGTATCTGTTTTTCGCTGCCTTAGGACTCGCAGGGGGCGGGACTGGGTCTTCACATTTCCACGACCAGAGATCGTTTTCAGTTTATGACAGGGTAATAGGTCGGGGGCTGCCTGTAAGGGTAATCTCCTCAAATAGATTCTTTTGATACTGAGTGTAGAATCCGCTAATTGTGCCTTACAATATGCATCTGCTTGGTGCAGGGTCCGAATGGAGGTAAATATGACGTTTTATGCCCACCCTATTTTCCTGTTTGTTCTGAGTCGAATGAAGTGAATTGCTTACCTCATCTGGACTCCTTCCTGCCCCCTGTTCACTGACAGACTAGATGCGCGAGGCAGTATAGCTCTCCTAGCCCATGGCTTCTCTCCAACCTGAGGCAAAATAGACGTGGTCTTCAGCTATCTGCCTGCCTTTTTCTTAGCCTGTCTTCACATCTCACACCACTAGAGGCAGCTTCTTCACCCACAAGTCTAGTCGAAGGCTACCGTACGGCCTCAGTGCCGTGCCTGCACTTTAATCAGCACTCGGCAAAGTCAAGGCACGCAGATGGTATACTCCCCCTTAACATACCGCTGACCACGCTGGTCACGTGATATGGTGGCGCTGGGCTTCCTAAGCGCGTTACTAGGCCAAGCTCGACCTTTCTAGCTCAACTTCCTGAAAACAAGTCAATCGTAGAGCATGTCGACCTACAGATCCAGTCGCATAGCTCTGTTAGCACACATTTTACTAGCCTGACCCTACTTATATTAATACCTATACAAGATAAATTCTAGTCGCCTACTCCAACGAGTGTAAATTAAAAGTTTATGGCACAGTACTTCCACGTAATGCCATATGCACCCTTATAATACTCTGCTGTGGGTTTTTGCTCGAGTCACTCATTTTTGGCGTCGTAGTCTTGTGGTTCAGTGCAATCTGACAGAACCTGTCTGCAGACAATGACTCTTCTAGCGTACTACTAGCATCTTTTCCTGCCCGCAATCCTTCCGATTTTCCCCTTTTCAGCGTGAGGTGACCTCTTCCCATGCGTACAAAACCTAAATTTTGAAGTTTCTTGTTTTTTAGTCTCCGATCCCGCAGGGAAAATTATTCTCCGCGCAGAAAAACGACTAACATAAACCCCGATAAGCCTTTTTGAAAAAATTGTTAAAGTCCAAATAGGCATCCTGAATGATCTATTTTCCGTCAATGCCAGAGGAAAAGCTACTGAATTTCACGAACTCAATTTCTATGGATTCGTTCCAAATACTTCAAAGCTTCAGAATTGCGTACTGCATATCAAATCAGACCAAAAGTCCTGAAATTTGAAAGCTAATCCTACACTGGCGTATGCTTGCTCAGCCCGTTTTCTAACATTACGCAAGGGCCTGTTCAAATAATCATGCGTTCCCTATCGACGGCGGTCCTTCTATATTCCCGCCGTCCTGTTGTGATATCAGTGCACGATAGGCCTCGTAATCGTGGCGCGGCTAGGCACAAGTTCGGGCTCACTGCGTGCCTGCCACTGCCTCAGGTGTTTTCGTTGTCCACAGGCCTACTCCAGACCCATCGTTTTCTTGCCTGCTCGGCATCCTGCGCATCCTCTTTGCTGACGCCGAAAACCCTCGGCCCGCCTCGCTCTGCCCGAAATGAGACCGTCACAAAGACGCCAAAAGACTATCTGCACATGGATGATGATCGGTTCCAAAGAACTCTAGCCCCCGCTCGATGAAAAATCACCAGGAGATGAAAAGCCTCTCTTGCCCCTTGCATACAGTTGCGACTTCCAGGCTCTTGCGGAACGATGCGATTTATGAGCCCAGATTGTATTCAAACAAAACTCAGAATTACTCATGAGCCTTTAGCATGACGCGGTATCCATAGTACGGCAACGAATGTATCGCCCCTACACAAACCCAATGGACCAGTTCAGAATATCGTGATTATTTAATAATATGTTGAGAGTTACTATTACACACATCCTAAAAAACCCTTCGCTTCTGAGATCTGTCACTATTCAGCCGCCATGTCTACTCGGACATATCCTGGGAGGGAGGGCGCCAGCGCTTGGGTCTCCCCCCCCCCCCCCCCTGTGCCCCCCCCCTTTGGAGCTCCCACCGCTTGAATTAGAATAAGTATAAAAGAATCCCGCAGTTAGTCTAGACTACACGTCATAGAAGCGAAGGTTCATACGTACTAGAGGCCTATCAAACAGCAGAAGAGTTCACACACCAGATAACTAGACAACATTATAAAGCGACTTTTTTATCTGGGCCATTTTTCGTTTATAAATCTATATCTGTTTCATAAACGTTATTCTTTAGCCACGGCATCTAGCTACTTACTGCCCACTCCCTATGCCCACCAAAGAATAGTACCTGCCCAAAACACTTACCTAGCAACATCCTTCTTAAACAGGGATGTTTCGTCCTTCAAAATTCGGATATTTTTCGAGAGCAAATACGTAGCCATATTTCCTAACAATTTTTTATTGACAAAAATCGATGACCAATAAAAACAGGTTTCAAAGGAAATAATGATTGCAAAAATTAGACATAAAGAAAAAAAAAAAAAAAAAAGAATAGTAGAATAATCAACCATAATAGCCTTTCTTTGATAAATATATAGATGACATCGAATAGAAGTAGACACGATAAGGTTAGGGTCAAGCCTGAACGAAGAAAGGATGAACTGTGCACAATGAAAGAATCATACAAGAGTGATGCAAAATCAAGAACAAAAATATGACAAAAGTTTTGTTACACTTGAGACTCCCCCCCCCTCCCCCCCCCCCCCCCCCCACCAGAATATGGTCTAGTCGATCAGTGCATGCATAACTGTCATGTGATTTAAGGTTTGAATTATTTATTATCAAAGACTTCAGAAGTGATTGCCTGATGAACTTTTGATACTAACGATAGTTGAAGTAGCCTCTGGAAACAAGCTGAAACGCTTGTTGTACCATCAGTCGGTCTAGTCGTTGTCTACTGTCTTGTCTGTCTAGCCTCTGTCTGTATGTCTAGTCATATGTCCTGATCTGTCTGTCCAGTCTGTATGTCTCAGCCTCTTATCTCGTAGGTACAGATATAGATCTGTCGGTCTCCTGAACTATCTGTCCACTCTGCTCTCGTCCTCTCTAGCTCTGCGGCTGTGTATGCTCAATCGTCTGTCTGTCTTGTCTGTAATTGTATATCTGTGTCGAGTATTACCGATCTGCTATGCCTGCCTGTCACACCCCACCCACCCCACTGTACTGTGCGGTACTCAGTCGTAAGTACTGTCTGATCTTTGTCTGCTATGTATGCTCACCTGCCTGTCTCTGTGTCTGATCTCTGTCTAGTCTGTTGTGACATGACTCGTATGTCTGTCTAGTCTGGCTGTCATGTGCGGTCTGTCTGTACTAGTACTGTACGTCTGTTCTGTCTGTCTCTACGTATGACTGTCCTGATATGTCTCGTGGGATTCTAGTCTAGTCTGTCTGATCTCAGTCTGGTACCTGTCTGTCTTGTCTGTCTGTCTGTCCCTTGTCTGCTTGTCTGCATCCTGTCATCGAAATAGATGCTCATAGTCTTAGTCTGTCTGTACTAGTTTTAATTCAGTGCCATGTACATCGTCATATCGTCTATGTCCATGTGGGTCTGTCCTGCTGTAACTCTCGTCCCTGTCTGCTCTCTGTCTGTCTGTATGCTGGCTGTATGATCTGATACTTTGTAATATGATCTAGGGCTACCTGTCTATGTAATGTACAGTAGTGTAGGTGCTCTGATAGTGTGATGTGTGATGTGTTGTTCTGTGCTGTATGCAGCGTAGTGTAAGTCTTGCTTAGGTATATGTAGCTGCGCTGTTCTGGATAGTACGTTTGTGCGATGTATGTGTCATAGTGAGATGTGTTGGTGTACGTGCTGTCGTTGTGTGCCCTGTAGTCGTGTTGTGTCGTTTGTGCGCACGATTGATGGCTGATGGTCTGTCTGTTCTGTCAGTCTGTCTGTGTGTCTGTACGTCTATCTGTTTGCTCTGTCTGCGTGTAGTGATCTATGTGTGTGCTCTGTTAGTAGTCTCCTATTGTACTAGTTATCGTGTTTCTGTTTGATCCTTGTGGATTCGAGTCTGTATGTCGTTGGTACCTGTGATATAGTCTGTGCTGTCCTCGGATAGTCAAGGTCCCTCCCCCTCTGTGTGCATGTATAATGCCTTTTGTCATCATCAATCTAGTCGTTGTTAAATGTCTGATACTGTGTAGTCGTGATGTGTCGTCTAGTCCTGTCTGTACATGATCTGTAACGTACTGTCTCGTGGCGTCAGATCTGCTCTGTCTGCTCTGTCCGTACCTAGCTCTCTCCTGATCATGATATAGTCGGTCTGGTCTGCTCTGTCTGTAATGTCGTCTGTCTAGTCTGTCCTTGCTCTGCTCTGTCTGTCTGTATCTGTCTAGTCATAGTCTGTCTGCTCTGTCTTGGATAGGCTGTCTGGTCTGTCCGTCCTGTCTGCCGTCTGTCTCTGTATGTCTGATGCCTGAGTGTCTGGTTCTGTCTAGTCTGGCTGCTCTGTCTGGCACTCTCGTGTGTGTGTG
Source organism: Theodoxus fluviatilis (assembly GCA_034096865.1). Lineage (NCBI taxonomy): Eukaryota > Metazoa > Mollusca > Gastropoda > Cycloneritida > Neritidae > Theodoxus > Theodoxus fluviatilis. The sequence goes on from JAWQFJ010015991.1 coordinate 73,966, forward strand.
TGTCTGTCCTGGTCTGTCTCATACGTCTGTCTGTACCTCTCTGATCTAGCTCACGTGCGTCTGGGTGTGGTGTGTGTCGCAGTCATGTGGCTGGGTCCCCCTGTCTCTCTGTTGATATAATGTCTGTCGGCCTGTTCATGTCTATATGCGTCTGTCTGTCAGTACTGTTCTGTCGTGTTTGTCTGACTGTCTGTAGTCTGTCTGGCTGTCTGCCTGTCTCGTCTGTTCGTGTGGCCGCCTGTGCGTCTGACGGGCCTGCGCGTGATTGTCTGCCTGCGTGATTGTCTGCTCTGTCTGTCTCGTCTGTCTACTGTATGTCTAGTCTGTCTGTTGTTTGTCTTGCTCCGTCTGATCGCTCGTCTTGTCTGTCTGTCTGTCTGTCTGCCTGTCTGTCTGTCTGTGTGTGAGTGTGTCTGTCTGTCTGTGTATGTGTGTGTGTCTGTCTGTGTGTCTGTCTGTCTGTCTGTCTGTCTGTCTGTCTGTATGTCTGTCTTACTGTCTGTGTCTCTGTGTGTCTGTCTGTCTGTCTACTGCTAGCGTCTTGTGTTCTGTCGATTCCCGCTTGATTCCCTGTCTCCGTCTTTTTCTGCCCCCCCCCGCCCCCACTCCCCCCCCGACCCCCGTTTTCCCCCTTTGTCCCCCTCCCCCCTCCGCCCCCGCCCCCCCCCCCCCCCCCTTTTTCCCCCCTCCTTTTGTGTCCCCCTCGCCCCCCCCCCCTCAGCTCCCCCCCCTTTTCTTCTCCCCTTTTTTTTCCCCTCCTTTTTTTTTTTTTTTTTTTTTTTTTCCCCCCCCCCCCCCCCCCTCACGATGTCCTATGGGGGGGGGGGGCTAACTAACATCGGAGCAGTACATCGCTATAAAAAAAATTCAATTAACATAAACCAACAATAATGATATAACAAATAATAAAAAAACCCCCGCACGCCCGTTTGCCGCTCATTTTTAGATACAAAATCACAAATGTCCCCACCCACCCCCACCAAACTAGTCTTCGAATTCCTGGCCGCTGGAGCAACACGTAGATAATACCAACAACTAAGCCACCACCCATTCGTCCCTGATCCCCCACAACAACCCCTAACCAAAGCCTCAGTAAAACTCACAAGTAAATAGACCATGATAAAACTATAGCATAATGATAAAACTAAATAGAATACGTAGATCACTCAACCAAGATTTGAACAACAATTAAACGATGAACTAGTACACACACAATCAACGCTCAGAGCACTTAAATGAGCCGGTTTTTTTTGTGTGAACTAGTCTAACAGCCATGGGTATAGAAACCTCACTAGTGGAAGAGTCGTGCAATGGGAGCTGAACTTTAAGCCACCATAACTAGGGATTAGCGAGCTACGTGGAGCGTACCCCACCACTACCCCACAAATACCCCCTTCCTCCCCCCCCTCCACAACAACCCCACAACCCCCCACCGTCGCATCTCAAAAAGTTTCAGCTCACCCATGCACTGTGCCACAGCTCCCAACGCGCACCCCCCCAAGACCAACCAACCACCCCAATCGCCACACCACCCCCCCAATTGTCAGAAAACCAATTTGCGCCCTCTGCACATGTTTTTAAGCTTTATTCGATTATGATGACTCCCCCAAAACCCCACCTCAAGTCCCGCATCGGTGATCCTAGAGAATGAATAAAATAGTACATAACAACAGCGACTTCACCGAGGCAGCCCGTGATCTTTACTGCAAAACATCAAGCCATCAGTCTTAGTCTTGTCTAGTTATACTAGGTTGATAATGGTCCCGATTTGGAGGCCCCACCCCCTAAACCCCAAACAACAAAACCCACCGGAGGTACCTGTCCTGTCTACGTGGCTGTCTAAGCCTAACTTGCAAGTGCATGTCTTATACTAGTCACTATACGATACCAAGTAAACTAAAGTCAATGAGATAAATACTTGTGTAACAAACTGTACTCATCGCCATATGCATACTAGTCTTTAAGCCCAATACTTTTTTTTTTTTTTTGATGGCGTCCCAGTCAATGCGGAGGAGGAGAGTGCAGGGCGTACATACGCTATACGTATAGCGGAATGTTACAGTCATGAGTGAAAGGTCCACATATGGCGCTTTACTTTTCGACCCCTATCGCATGCTCTGGTCTGTCTGTCTGTCTTCAGGTCTGAGTGTCCTCGCTACGTCCTGTACTGCTCCCATGTCTCGTCTGCTCTGACGTCCTCGCTCTGTCTGTCTGACAATTGCCTAGCCACTACTCACCTTATAGCCTCTTGGTCATGCTCTGTACTTGTCCTGGCTTATGCCTTAGTCTAGTGCTCTGTCTGTGTGATGTTCGATGTCCTCTGTCCTTGCTTCTGCTCTTTCGTGCCCTAGTCGTGTCTTAATCGCTGCTCTGTGCTGTATGCCCCTCCGTAGACTGTGATTGCTCGTGCTAGCAATAGTGTGCCGTCACAGCGTAGCTGTGCTCGGTACTGTGATCACGACCACGTGACCACTGCAGCCGCACGTGCACGGAGGTCCTTACGGCACACATATGTTGCTGTGCTGTGTCTTAGTCGTGTCTGATGCCCTTGTCCTGCCTAGATGTAGTCGCTCGCTCTGCCTCCTAGCAACCTCATGCTGCTAACGCCTAGATACACGTACGCGCCGCTGCGTGCGACACTGTACTTGTGCCCGCTGAGATTGTGTGGCTTGTGCCTAGCTTCTGATCGCTCGTACTATGACTGAGCTAGCCTGTTTTGAGTGCTGTGCTGCGCCCCTATGTGCCTTCTGTAACATCACACTGTATGCCTATTATAAATGACGCATGTCCGTGGACTATCTAGGTCCAATGTCATTCGATAAACACCTGCAGCCTACCGCGTGCTCCTCGAGCACGACACTGTGCCCTCAAAAAGTGAGTGTCCGATGCTGTCTCGCTCCTGTGCCGACTGATGACTCGCCACGGGTCCATGTCTAATGAGCTTTTCATCACTAAGTAGTTGTCTAAATGTCAGATGATAGACGACCTGTCTGTCGCACGCTGACCACTGCATCATGTGAGAAAGTCTGTCATAGTGCTGTACCGCAAGTATGTGCCTGGTCCATGTAACTGTCTCGCTACTGTATTTCCGGTGCGTCGTCCTGATGCCATGTGCTCGGTGACTGCTAAGTAGCAACATTAGCCCTCCACTGTCCATGACCCCTGGTGCGCCGGGCACAATGTATGCCTGGGGACGATTAACAATACTCGCTTGGCAAGCAGCTGTACTACTGTTATTGAGTGTTCTTTAGTGTGTGCCGCTGTGCTAATGTCGTACCTGCGCCTGTTCTGTACTGCTCCGTGACTTGTTTGTTTTTGTGTCTATGGCCTTTCTAACCTGTACTCTCTTTCGAGGTCATAAGACCTTGGTTCGATCTGTGATGCCAGATAAGAAATTTGTGCTTTCTGTGAAATGCCCGATCATTTCATAATGCCCCTGCCTGTATGCGTACCGACATGGGTTTGGTTTAGCGGCAGAAAGCTTTTCTGGCGCGGACGGGCGGATGACTGACAGATTATTCCACGTGTAGCAACCGGCCGCTACTTCAGCCTCTCTTTATCAGTCGTAGAAGACTGAGACTGGATGCGGAGGTGAGTAATATTGTGCGTACCCAACGCACACTTTGTTTTGGCTGAAGACCCATATTTTTACAACAGACTCGTAACAGATGTCCATAATTAAATTCCATCACGACCTTATATAAAGACAAGTCAAGAGGGAGCAGTTACAACCTAATATAGAACTGCAAGTAGACATGAAGATCTTAGTACTTGATTCAGTTCATATCCCCATACATTGTCCCCTTCCGATACAAATTTAGATGATAGGTCCCGAAGGCTATATAGCCTTGAATTTCGCATCTTCTTCTCAGGTTATGATCTAAGTCTTAATATTTTAACTAAGAAAACAGTCTTCTCTATCTCATGAACATCCGTACTCTGTAACGCTCGATCGCTACGCTCCCTTGTTAGGCTATGACGGCTTGGAGACAGAGTAGCTGAGCATGTCGATTATCTAAGATCAGCTACCCATACTCGGCCCCAGTATAACCCCCCTTCAACTCCAAAGCATGCACCTAGACATACTCCACAACCCCCCCTACACCCACCACCAGCCGTAGCCCATCAATGTTGTATTGAGCAAACAACAGCGCACAACATGACTGTTTACAAATGACAAGAATTACAATTTACCTTAATTGCTAGTAACTGTAGTCTTTTTTTGCCTTTGAATGAACTGATTGCTTGATAATGAGAAGTTGTGCAGCAAATGCTCCATCCCCCATGACCTACCGTCAACCGATAAAGAAGCTCTAACGTGAAGTATGACATCTTTAGTAACGCACACTGAGAATCGGCTGCTCGTGCTCTCACACAATCGCTGCAACCTGTAACTCACTCGACACGTACCACTGTGTTGTAAAAGCCCTCGCACATCCGCTTCCATCGATGATGTTATAACCCCCGCCCGATGATGTTCGCCTATGCACGGCCACCGGTATGTAGGGGCCGACATGCGATCTAACACCCACCTTCACCACTTCCTGTTCCACACGACTCCTCAACCACCTACAAAACACAGCTTACCCCGACTACGCCTCATCTCCGCACTCTTAAGTTACGCCTCCTCGCTATTCCCCACAACACACTAAATAACATCGTTCTCCCATTATCCTCACATTCTCACACACACCACAGCCAGGTAACATTCGCTTGCCCGTGACGACACCGCCTATAATCAGTGTTCACACCCATAGTACCACGCAGTCTTGACACGAACGCACACACATATACCGAAGTAGCACCTCGCACTGCGCCGTACTTTGCAAGCCTGACTGTCCGGCGAACGCAATACCTCCTGAAACGCACATTTGCTCACCACAGCGGCCCCATACACAGCCCCACGACACTACACCAATACTACTCGTGCGGCTACACTTCTATCCGCCAATGCAGCCTCCATCTAAACAGCTGCTGTTTCGTGTAATTATGTAAAGGCCATTGCCAAGATGAGAAGAACAAGAGGAGGGGTGAGAAACAGAGGGGAGGCAGAGCAGCGGAAGGAACGGACCCGGAGGAAAAGGGCGAGAAAGGAAAGAGCAGAGAGAGGGGGGGAGAAGGAGCGGGGCGGGAGAGAAGGAGATCAGGAAAACGGGTGCAAGGGCAGGAGGGGCGAGGGAAGGGGGGGGGGGGCCAGGGGCGGTAACAGTGGGGTAGGGGGGGTAGGGAGAGGAAGGGTGGAGGGAAACCAAACGCGACAACAAGGCAGAGGGGAGGAAGGAGAGAGAAAGAATGGCATGAAAGGTTCTGTGGCACAGCGTCAGGAAATAGTAAGCAGACGGTGCCGGACTCTAGAAGATGCACTGTCTCAGCTGAACCGGGCTGGTATGCACATTGATCTGGAGAGAAACGTGCCAGTGAACCTTCTAGTCTAGAAGTAGCGACTGTTTTGGGACAGACTGTTCAGGAAGTCCGGGAGCGCCCACGATGTCTATCATGATCGCAGTCGCAATCTTTTGAGGCTACAAATTCGTAGTAACAAAGCGGTTAGTTGCTAACCCAAGACGCTAGAGTTAATACTATGAATGGTATTTGAATGTGAGCTAGCCGTGGACTGGAAAGGAGAAGGAGGGAAAAGGAGGGGAAGAAGGGGGTGTCATTAACCTGCATGTCCCCCTACTTGTGCATTTGTCTGCTAGACTGACCCTAAAGTCACAGCATGCTCACGGCCACATTCTAAAATCTGTCCTACGCATCGTAATGAACTTCTGAAAATACGCCCAACTGCCCCTACGTAGTATAACTCTGACGTAAAACGGAATAGTCGTAGAGCCTATTACCGGGTAGCCCATTCGGAACCACTGATCCACCTGTTTGGCTTACAGCGGTCTCTCCTGCTATAGTACACGCTTATAAGCGCGTGTGAATGAAGGAATGTGTGAAGTTAG
>JAWQFJ010015992.1:2500-5000 GCA_034096865.1 Theodoxus fluviatilis
CTCTCTCTCTCTCTCTCTCTCTCTCTCCATCGGTGTTCATCTGCCCTCTGAGCAGTGAGGGGCGAAGGAATGAAGGGAGGAGGTCAGTAGTTCTTCCTGTTGGCCCGTTACTTATCTTTCTTTCATCCTTCATCACCTCCGCGCGAGACTTTTCCTGTAGCGTCCATTGTCTTCCCCTTTGCTTCCCCCTTTTCCTCCTTTTCAATGGTCCAATTTGTCTGTCTTTCTTTTCCGTTCTCATTCATCCTCCATTCCTTTACCTTCATGTTATTAAACGCTCATGTCTTCTCTCCATCTCTGGTGTTCCTACTTTTCCTTCATTTTCCGTGCTGTCTCCAGACATTGTCATGTGTGAATTTATATTTGTGACTGTGCACTATGAAACCAGGCTTAACGTCGGAAAAATGACTAATGAAAGATTTCAACCACAATATTATTGATTCATTCTTGCATATTCCAGAAGAAAAAACCTCAGCGAGTTAACAGAAGAAAAGTAGATTCTGCTTGGTGTGATGTAAAGTTTAGGAAAGCCACTGTGTTACCATATTGTGCTGACTTTTTTCATCATTTGCTCAAAAACTGTTTCCCGACTTTAGTCCCACACATGCATAATTATACTTGACCTCTCCGTAGTTTGTTTGTGTAGTCTATTTTCGTGTCATACTTCTTTCTGTCTCTCCTTCAGGTCCTCTACGCATTGCTCATTGCCATTGGGTCCTTCAGGGTCTCTCCATCCTTCATTCCCTCCCCCTCCTGCCTTCGTCACTCCCTCCATCCTTTATTCCCTCCCCCTCCTGCATTCGTCACTCCCTCCATCCTTCACTCCATCCCTCGCCTCCCACTTTTCCCACCATGCGGCACTTCGGAGGTCACCTGCTGTGAGACGGAGAGTTATGTCCCCTTACGGGCGAAGGTTTTAAGTGGGCAACAGGTGGAGCCACTCTGCACAGCCAGGGCGAGACTGTAAAGCATCAGACATGGGAACCTGTTGATTGCATGGAGAGAGAGGGGGTGGGGGCGTGCCCCAAGGGTGGGGGGTGCCATGGGGGTGGGGGTGGGGGCGGCGGCAGGGCAGGGTGCAGACGTGAAAGGGCCGTGGATTGGGAGCGGCGGGGAGCGGCAGGGAGCGGCAGGGGGACGGGGTCCTGTCTTCTGCCAGGGACGGGTGTGCACGCTGTCAATATTTACACCAAAGGTAATTCGCTTTTACGCACAAATTAGGGGCAGGAACCCCAAGGGTTGGGAAAAGCGGCGGCGCCACAGTCGGGAGGCGTGGCCCAGGGGAAGTGACGATGCGCGGCGGGGGGTGGGGGAGGGGGGTAAATGGAGGGAAAGCAGAGACAGCTAAGGCATTAGGGCTCAGCACCCACACCCCAGGGGTCCTTAGGGGGAACACGGGGGAGGGGGGGGGGGACAGGGGGTAGGGCCATAAAATCCATGGGTGACCACGGGAAAAGTGTTGCAGAGTTCGCCATGTTGTTGCAAAGCAAGAGGGGAGGGCGAGGGGGAGAGCTGCTTTATTTGTCGACGATTACAGGGTTAATGCTTTACGACGCCTGGGGTGGCCCAGAAATTCTCCCCGTCACCTCCTTCTTTCTCTCTCAGCAGCTCCTCTGTCTTCTCTCACTCCAATCCCTTCCTCCTCCACCCGGTCTTCTTCTTCTTCATCTCTCTCTCTTTTCTCTCTCTCTCTCTCTCTCTCTCTCTCTCTCTCTGTCTCTGTCTCTCTGTCTCTCTCTGTCTCTGACTCTCTCTCTCTCTCTCTCTGTCTCTCTGATTCTCTCTGTCTCTCTCTGTCTCTCCCTGTCTCTCTGTCTCTCTCTGTCTGTCTCTCTCTGTGTCTCTCTGTCTCTGTCTCTGTCTCTCTGTCTCTGTCTGTCTCTCTCTCACTGTCTCTCTGTCTGTCTCTCTCTCACTGTCTCTCTGTCTGTCTGTCTGTCTGTCTGTCTCTCTCTCTCTCTCTCTCTCTCTCTCTCTCTTTCTCTCTCTCTCTCTCTCTCTCTCTCTCTCTCTCTCTCCATCCCCACATCCTGTACAGAGAGTGTAGACTGGACGTCCTCCTGACCACGTCGTGGCGGGGTGGACGTGAGCCAAGGCAGGAGGGAAGGCGATGGTGAGATGCTGCTGGGCTGTCCTTGCTGGCCCGGCACCCACACGGGTGATGATGAAAACTCTGCCAGGACTGCGCCACATGGGCACAAAGGTCTGCAAGCATCTGCAGTGCCTGCGAGTCTGGTTCCACCCACCACGACACAGTTGCTGTATGGGAAAGGGGAGCCAGGGGCCGCAGCTCTCTGCTACGAATTGTTCATGCCTATCGTGCCGTTCGCAAGCGCTCTCACACAACGCGCACTCCTTGCAGACATGACGCACAGCTCCTTGCAGACACATGACGCGCAACTCTTTACAGACACATCACGCACAGCTCCTTGCAGACACATGACGCACAGCTCCTTGCACACACATCACGCACAACTCCTTGCACACACATCACGCACAA
>JAWQFJ010015992.1:10000-20000 GCA_034096865.1 Theodoxus fluviatilis
GTTGGATCTCAGGAGAAAAAAATTGGGCTAATCCTTCTACGAAAAGCGAAATCGAAACGGAAGGATTAGATACATGGTGTAGATTGGTGACTTGCGTGCGTGCATGTGTGCGCGTGTGCGTGCGTGAGAGAGAGAGAGAGAGAGAGAGAGAGAGAGAGAGAGAGAGAGAGAGAGAGAGAGAGAGAGAGAGAGAGGGAGAGAGAGAGAGGGAGAGATAGAGAGAGAGAGAGAGCTGAACCGTAAAGTAAGGACGGTAGTATCTGAGCATCGACTAGTTTAAAGAATATATATGTGTTGAGGCTACGAATACGCCACATAGTTTTCAATAAGTGTATAGTTTTCTTCTTAGCTTTGACAGCCTGATTTTCGAGAGCTGTATTAATGGACAGTCTTGCGGTGAAGACAAATCCCAAATATTTGTAAGAATTAACCACCTCCAGCGCTCTACTGCTGAGCCTCCACCTTTCACCTTTTGCCAGATGACCTCCTCGCCGAAAAACCATTACCTTGGATTTGTCTATGTTAATTGTTAAGCCAAGTGCTCTGGACACCTGTAGATTGTCAATTTGGCACTGTAGTCTGGATGGAGTGATTGACAAGAGCACTATGTCATCAGCAAACAGAAGGGAGTAGATCTCTGGCCCACCAAGTAACATCTGTATCCCATGTTTTCCGTGTTCGCGTACATAATCAGCCACTTTCGAGATGTACAGTGAAAATATTGTCGCGCTCTCAGTTGCGCCTTGCTTTACGCCGACTGGACATTGGAATAACTCTGATAACATCGAGTCCCACCTGACACATGCTTGTACGTTTGCGTACATGGCTTTGATCATGTTAATGGATTTGGTCGATACTCCTACTTCATCAAGGATCTCCCAAAGTGGCGTATGATTTAGAGAGTCAAATGCTTTTCTGTAGTCAACAAAAACAGAATAAAGCTTTCCTCTCCCACCACCATAAACAAGAGAGAGAGAGAGAGAGAGACAGACAGACAGACAGACAGAGAGAGACAGACAGACAGACAGAGACAGAGAGAGAGAGAGACAGAGAGAGACAGAGACAGACACAGAGAGAGAGAGACAGAGAGAGACAGACAGAGACAGAGAGAGAGAGAGACAGAGAGAGACAGAGACAGACACAGAGAGAGAGAGACAGAGAGAGACAGACAGACAGAGACAGAGAGAGAGAGAGACAGAGAGAGACAGAGACAGACACAGAGAGAGAGAGAGACAGAGAGAGAGAGACAGAGAGAGAACAACGAACAACGAACAAATGAGTTTATTGTGGGGGCCTCCGGCCCATTACAAGTTACAAGAAATGACAAAATTTGTACATAAGGATGTCACTTCCCAATACCATATCGACCAACGGTGACAATTGCATCTTATAGTAATAAATCTAATTTTCCATCAAGTTTTTGTAGCTGTCGAACATTACCATGGCTTCTGTTCTTCTACGGAATGCCTTGTAAATGTATGTGGCAATACTTCTAATAACAATGACATTATCAGTTGCAAACATGTCAGTAAGGGGTCCACTAAAACTAATTTGTATAAATGGTATTATATATTTACTCCTTAGATCGTAGGTGGCTGGACAATGCAGTAGAAAATGAACTTCATCTTCTTCCGTTTCCATACATAATGGACATATATTTGGGTATGACGCAGTACTGTATCTATACTTATGATTATATAAATCGCTAATTCCCATTCTGAAGCGTATCCAGGCATCTCGAAATACTTTTTTGTCTAATGCATAAAGGTATGGCTCTATACCACGTTCAAACTTGAGACAGAGAGAGAGAGAGAGAGAGAGAGAGAGAGAGAGAGAGATACAGTTTTACACCACACTTCATGGCTGCTGCTGCAGTTGTTGCCAGCTGAGTGATTCCTCACCAGCACGGCCGCTCTTTGATTTAGCTCCGCACCTTTCAGGGCTTATCGCTTGCAGGCCAAATATTTGGGCAGAGCACGTCAAACACTGGCAGCCATGTTTACGGGCACTGCTCACCACCAGCGCAATACAGACATAGCCACTGCGCATGCGCTCTGCCGCCAGGCGGAAGCCATTCACGCGCTGCTGGCGCGTCCTGGCGGCGATGGGGAGATAACTTTGGAAATTTTGGACCACTGAAGGCGTGCTGACATACCCAATGGCTTCGTCTCCCTCATCCGGGTACTGATGGTGCAGCAAGTGAGTTCTCGGGCAGAGGTCTGGAGGAGTTGGGGAAGAAGGAAATTAAGGAGAAGAAGGAGCAGCTGCAGGAGAAAGAGAAGAAGCAGGAGGATGACGACGACGAGGATGAGGATGATATTTGGTTGGACGAGATGATAAACACAATCAGACAGACAGACAGACAGACAGACAGACAGACAGACAGACAGACAGACAGACAGACAGACAGACAGACAGACAGACAGACAGTCAGACAGACAGACAGACACACAGACACACAGATACACAGACACACAGATTCACAGACACACAGACGGATGGACACTTAGAGGTCAGCAAGAAGTAGAGAGAGAAAGAGAGAGAGAGAAAGAGAGAGAGAAAGGTACAAGACGAAGTGAAAGAAAAAAGGAGAAAAGAGGTGCGGGTCCACAAGAGGAGAAGAGCAAGGTCCAGACAGACGAGAAAGATGGAAAGAAGACGGAAGGCGGACGGCTGGAGGGGACAGTCGTGGTCAAGACAGCCACGCCTTCCGTCAGGGTTGCCTGTTTCCGCACTGAGGCTGCTGGACCGACTTTGCAGGCCTCGCCACCAAAGGCAGGCAGGGACACGATCAAACGACACCGCGTTGGAAAGACCTTGTACGGGCACATGGACACACGTGGAAGTCTCTGGTTATATAGAATAGCATATGCATAGCCTCGTTTTCACAAAACAGAGTACAACATCCCACACACAGCAGAACATCCCTCACAGCAGGACATCCCTCACAGCAGAACATCCCTCACAGCAGAACATCCCTCACAGCAGAACATCCCTCACAGCAGAACATCCCTCACACATCACAACATCCCTCACAGCAGAACATCCCTCACAGCAGGACATCCTTCACACATCACAACATCCCTCATAGCAGAACATCCCTCACAGCAGAACATCCCTCACAGCAGAACATCCCTCACAGCAGAACATCCCTCACAGCAGAACATCCCTCACAGCAGAACCTCCCTCACAGCAGAACCTCCCTCACACAGAACATCCCTCACAGCAGAACATCCCTTTCACACAACATCCCTCACAGCAGAACCTCCCTCACAGCAGAACCTCCCTCACAGCAGAACATCCCTCACAGCAGCACATCCCTCACAGCAGAACATCCCTCACACAGAACATCCCTCACACAGAACATCCCTCACAGCAGCACATCCCTCACAGCAGAACATCCCTCACACAGAACATCCCTCACAGCAGCACATCCCTCACACATCGCAACATCCCTCACACAGCAGAACATCCCTCACAGCAGAACATCCCTCACACAGAACATTCCTCACAGCAGCACATCCCTCACAGCAGAACATCCCTCACACAGAACATTCCTCACAGCAGCACATCCCTCACACACCGCAACATCCCTCACACAGCAGAACATCCCTCACAGCAGAACATCCCTCACACAGAACATACCTCACAGCAGAACCTCCCTCACAGCAAAACATCCGTCACACAGAACATTCCTCACAGCAGCACATCCCTCACAGCAGAACATCCCTCACACAGAACATTCCTCACAGCAGCACATCCCTCACAGCAGAACATCCCTCACACAGAACATTCCTCACAGCAGCACATCCCTCACACACCGCAACATCCCTCACACAGCAGAACATCCCTCACACAGCAGAACATCCCTCACAGCAGAACATCCCTCACAGCAGAACATCTCTCACACAGAACATACCTCACAGCAGAACATTCCTCACAGCAGAACATCCCTTGCACAGAACATTCCTCACTCTGCAGACAAAAATTTCCGGCGTGCTCCTGGTGTCCTACGTAAAGTTCACCGGTCGCGCCACTGAGACACAGACACAGACAGACACAGACAGACACAGACAGACACAGACAGACACAGACAGACACAGACAGACACAGAGACAGACAGATACACACACGCGCGCGCGCACACACGCATACACAAACATACATACACACACACGGACACACGGACACACGGACACACACACACACACACACACACACACACACACACACACAGGCGCACGACAGCGTGGGCGAAAGAGGGAGACGGAGAGCACGAAGGGGAATCCCGAATGGGACTGCAGCAACCTGTATGACGTCACCGGGACTGCAGCAACCTGTATGACGTCACCGGGACTGCAGCAACCTGTATGACGTCACCGGGACTGCAGCAACCTGTATGACGTCACCGGGACTGCAGCAACCTGTATGACGTCACCGGGACTGCAGCAACCTGTATGACGTCACCGGGACTGCAGCAATCTGTATGACGTCACCGGGACTGCAGCTACCTGTATGACGTCACCGGAACTGCAGCAACCTGTATGACGTCACTGCTTCCTGCCGATTGAGGCGACGTGGCTGCCCTCTTCAAGAGGCGATGCCATGACAACGCCCTCTGCACCGAGTGGTGTCCGTGGTCTGGAGGGGGAGGAGAGGCAGGAAGACTTGACGTCTGGGAGGTTCGTCCAGGACCTGAGGAGCCTCAGAGTTGGCCTTCTCTCCAGATGGGCCGAGATCCACCCTCGGGTGCTCGGCTCGCTGCTCGCTGCGACTGTGACGCTGGTTTCCATGTGGCCAGTGCAGAATTCTCGCGGTGCTTCCTCGGCAACGGGTATTTCTATGGTGTGTTGTTCATTCATACAAGAAGTCTGATCTCTCAGCATTTTTTTTTTGTCATCGTATGGTGTGTTTTTATTGCATTAAAGAACTCCGATTTTTCATGAGTGTTTGTTATTTGCATGTAGTGTCTTTTATTCGTGAAATTATAAAAAAATTAATCAGTGTTTGTTATTTGTATGGTGTGTTTTTCATTCATAAAGTCTGATCTTTCATCAACGTTTACCGCTAAAGATGCAGAACCTACCAGGAAAAGTTTTTGTTTTCATCAGCGTTGTTGCCGTCGCCGTAAAATTCATTCGAGATGATTTTTTTAAGGCAATCAAATTAAAATATGAACACTTACAGCTCCCTAGCATTACATCTGATATGGAGAGAGAGAGAGAGAGAGAGAGAGAGAGAGAGAGAGAGAGAGAGATGCAGACGACTGTAGAGCAGGGAAGGGCTGGGGAGAGCAACAGGCATGGACACATCTCATTCTCAACCAAGGGCAGTCAGTTTGCCTTGAGTGCCTTCTTGCCCTTTGAACTCTTGTCTTCACAGGGATGACGAGCTGCCGCCACTCCAGCAGAGCCCTGGCAAGTCACCTGTTGCCCCCTTCCCAGCGCTCCACCGTCTCCAGAGTGGACAGCACTATCGCCAGCTGATAGCAGCCCTGCACTACAGCCTCCCAAAAGTGACTTGGCCGCTGGACGCACACACGTCACTGGGCAAAACGGCCGCGGAAAGGCGCGCTGTTGGCCACCAATCTGCCGTGTCGTGGCCGTCTGAACCCGCGATTCCACCCTTGATGACGACGGGAGCACGTAGGCAAACAGCGCCAAAGGTTGGCACGAAAAGCCCATAAACCATTTAACCCATCGCTATTGTGTCTGAGGGGAGCAGAGAGGGACACAAAGACGAAATGGTGGGGTGTAAATTACTCCGTGTCATTGTGACGGCGCGAGATGTCCCGTGGAGAGATTGTCCAAGCTTGCAGAGGCCGCGCATCAGTGACTACCGCCTGGCCTTTATCAGCGCTCACGCCGCGCTGGGAAAAAGTTCCCTAATGACTTGAAACCAAGAAAAGCAGAGACAGTGAATTTCTACAGCATGGAACCCACATGTGGATGAAACGGAAATTAGAATCATTCTTCAATGAATTTTTGGCCGCCACCTTGGACTGAAGAGACTTTCGCGTTACTGGGAGGTCAGGGAGGAAAGCGGTATCTTCAGGCAACATCGCTCGGTTACGGCTGTTTGAAGATGGCGGTCTTTCGAAAGTTCGAGACACAAACTGGCTTTTTTAAAGATGGCGGTCTTTGGAAAATTCAAGACACAATTTGGCTTTTTTATGGCTGTCTTCTGGAAGTTGAAGAGATATAAATGAATTGTTTAAGGTGACTGTCTTTTGAAAGTTCAAGACCAAATTTTTTTATATAACAAGGCTGTCTTGAAAGTTGGAGACATAAATAGGTTGTTAAACATGGCTGTTTGTTGAAATTTTGAAAAAATGTTTTTGACATGACCTTTTTTTTTGACAGTTGGAGACATTCATCGGTTTTTAAAGATGGCTGTCTTTAAAAAGTTTAAGATTTTTAAAATAACATGGCTGACTTTGGAAAGTTGAAGACACATTTCTTCCCCTCTTCTTCCTCTCGCCCCCCACCCCCACCCCCACCCCCCCTCCACCCCACTCTTTTACCTCCGCCTCCCGGCAACTGAGATACGCCCACCGTCATGTGCTCTGTCGTAAACAACTCGCGAGAGTGCTGAGAGTGCGACGAGACGTGGCAGCCGCTGTGACGTAACAGCGCTAAATGCCCGGATAAGCGTGTTTAGCCAAGCGAGGCTCTGGAGCGTTGGGGAAAGATTAGGGAATCCCCGTCTCCGCTTGGACTGCCACGTTGCTTGGCAACCGGAGCGTGGGGTCTGCGTGGACAGGACTGGTGGTACGACCTCTTCTTCTCCACTCCTCTGTCTCTCTCTCTCTCTCTCTCTCTCTCTCTCTCTCTCTCTCTCTCTCTCTCTCTCTCTCTCTATCTCTATATATCTATATATATATATATATATATATATATATATATATATATATATATATATATGTATATCCGGCTTTCGGTCAGATCACTCTACCACTGATCATGTGTTTACTCTTTATTTCATTATTATAAAACATGTTTTCTGCGGCCGTGGAAAATTATATGCCGCGTTTGTTGATTATCAAAAAGCTTTTGACTCAGTGAATAGGGTATGCCTGTGGTCTGTTCTGAAGGAATTTGTCATCTCAACAAAATTTCTGGGAATGATCAAAGCTGTTGATTCTCAAGTACAAGCATGTGTACGGTGGGACGGCATGCCTTCTGACATCTTTTATTGTTTTGTCGGCGTGAGACAGGGTGCCGTCGAGTCCTCCATAATTTTTTGTTTATATATTACGTATGTCGCAGATTATATATATGAAAGAATGGTAGACATGGTGTGCAACTTCTCCCGGACACGACAGAAATATTCTCACTTATGTTTGCTGATGACGTTGTTCTGCTGTCAACCACACCTGTAGAGCTACAGTGTCAAATAGACAATCTTAGTAGGATTTCAGAGAAGTTACGCCTCACTGTAAATAAACAGAAAACAAAGGTTATGGTATTTAAAAGAGGTGAATTTCTTGCACGAGGAGAAAAATGGTCAATTGGCGATGTAGAATTGGAGGTAGTAAGTAGTTATAAATATTTAGGCTTCCTTTTTACAACAAAGCTGTCCATCACTGCTGCCCTGTTGCCTTGGGCAAAGGCTGTTGTTATTTGTTGACTCCAGCCAAAAACCAAGGCTACAGCAAAATGTTGTTATGTTGTACTGTTATGTGGGGATTATCTTCAGCCGTGGTAAGCTCCTAACATAACAACTGGCATTCTCTGGAGACAGAGATCAAATCCCCTGAAGACGGAGTGTGGCTGCCTATATGGCGGGGTGTTCAAAAACAGTCACACACGCAATCATCTCACTTGGGTGATCCTGGGAGTGTTTAGCCCAGGTACGCAACAACAACAACACAACAACAACTGCTGCCCTGGAATGCTAAGTGGCAAAAGCCAAACAGAAAATTGTACAACTGTTAAAGACTATGTGGAATCTACATACGATGAACACAATTGTTTTCTTTATATAAGAAAATGTATGCCGAGGTGCAACCTACTGTGCTATATGGATCGGAAATCTGGGGGCTAACCAGACGGCCCGTCATAGAGAAGGCGCACCTCTTTGCATGTAAACGATTTCTCAGTCTGGACATAAAGTCTTCCAGTACAATGTGTTATGGTGAACTGGGAAGAGATATCCGCTCCACATCAATGCTCTGATTAAAGCAGTGAAATACTGGCTAAGAATGAGCATAATGCATGAACACAGACTTCCAAAGCAAGCTTACCTCATGCTACAAAAATCTTCAAATCCCAGAAGAGTATGATTGGAGATTAGTGGGGAAATGTCTATCACAGCTAGGATGTTGATATGTATGGGAAAACTCTGGTACAATTAATGTAAAAGGTTTCCCTCGAGTCTTTAAACAGAAATTGCGTGTCTGTTTCCGACAGGAATGGGCAGCCAAGATTGAAGGTAGTGACAGATTTGCCATGTACAGATCATTTTAAAACGTTTTTGAGTGTGAAAGCTATCTCAGTTTTATCAATATTAAAAAAATTAGAGACTCCTTTATGTGTTTCAGTTTGAGAAATAATGAGATAAAATGCAATGAGAGATCCAGAGCAAATGTCTCCGATGAAAGATGTCCATTTTGTAATGATGTTGAAATCCATTTTCTTTTCCATTGTCCTGTGTATTCTGACATAAAGAAACAAGTACATAGCAAAATATTTGCAAACGAACAGACATACTGAAATAGCACAAATGATAAATGAAAACGATATACAAAGGACTCGATACGTTGCTATGTTTATACACTACAGCTTAAAGCGTCGCAACCAAAAAATGTCGGAGCTGTCTACATAATCTCTTCTATGACTATTAACTAAAATGAATGAATCAAAAGCGGCTGTAGGGAAGATAGAGGTTAAGTCAGAAGCGACCCGAACTCCCTCATTGTTAATGTCAGATACTGTGTAATAAACATGTACATGTGTACATGATTGTTGCTTAGGACTTTGAGAAGCTTCAGCAGTCATTGTGAGCTTCACCATGAGACTCGCACTTGTATTGTTCCACAAACATTATAACTGCTGTAAAACTGTAACTGATTTAACAAATTTGTATAAATGAATCCATATATTTTAATGTCGTTTTTTATACCAACCAAATGTATGCTTGTTATAACCATGATGGGTCGTCGGCCGAAATAAAGTCAGTCAGTCAGTCAGTCAGTCAGTCTCTGTCTCTATCTGTCTGCCTGCCTGCCTGCCTGCCTGCTTGCGTGCCTGGCTTCTTGCCTGCCTGCCTGCCTGCCTGCGTGTCTGCCTGTCTGTCTGCCTGTCTGTCTGTCTGTCTGTCTGTCTGTCTGTCTGTCTGTCTGTCTGTCTGTCTGTCTGTCTCTCTCTCTCTCTCTCTCTCTCTCTCTCTCTCTCTCTGTCTCTGTCTCTCTCTCTATATATATATAAAATGTATGTGAAAATTTCTGAAAATTATGTTCAGATTTGAGAAAAACGAACAAAGAACAAATCATGTGCAATGTGACGTGCCTGAAACCTGGTTTTGTGTTCTGTACAGAGTTGAACGAGACAGACGGCACAAATAAAACACATGCACATACACACATACACAGGTATGCATACACGCACAGACTCCACACAAAAACGAGGGCGCAAGCACGCACGCACACACACACACACACACGCGAGCGCGCGCGTACGCACACACACACGCACAAACACACGCACGTACACACACAATTAGAGGCAGGCACACATACACACACGCGCGCGCGCGCACAAACACACACACACACACACACACACACACACACACCGATGTTTGAAAATCTCTGGAAAGGTCGGGAAATGCTATTGTACGGAGAGGCAGCAGCAGACAGCAAAGCAAAGGATTCTACAGAAAATGGCAGCGTCAGTTCCAAACTCAGCCAGGAATTTGGGCGACACGGGAAGGAAAGTTTCCGCAGCATCCGGACCTTGCCCCCGCACTCCATCACCTTCCCACCCGCCCTGCATAGGCA
>JAWQFJ010015992.1:25000-40000 GCA_034096865.1 Theodoxus fluviatilis
AGGCTTCTAGGAAGGATAGAATCACCCACCCGAGCAGAAGGCTTCTAGGAAGGATAGAAGCACCCACTCGAGCAGAAGGTTTCTAGAAAGGATAGAAGCACTCACTCAAGCAGAAGGCTTCTAGGAAGGATAGAAGCACCCACTCGAGCAGAAGGCTTCTAGGAAGGATAGAAGCACCCACTCAAGCAGAAGGCTTCTAGGAAGAAAGGAAACACCCACTCCAGCAGAAGGCTTCTAGGAAGAAAGGAAGCACCCACTCGAGCAGAAGGCTTCTAGGAAGGATAGAAGCACCCACTCGAGCAGAAGGCTTCTAGGAAGGATAGAAGCACCCACTCGAGCAGAAGGCTTCTAGGAAGGATAGAAGCACTCACTCAAGCAGAAGGCTTCTAGGAAGGATAGAAGCACCCACTCGAGCAGAAGGCTTCTAGGAAGAAAGGAAGCACCCACTCGAGCAGAAGGTTTCTAGGAAGAAAGGAAGCACCCACTCCAGCAGAAGGCTTCTAGGAAGGATAGAAGCACTCACTCAAGCAGAAGGCTTCTAGGAAGAAAGGAAGCACCCACTCGAGCAGAAGGTTTCTAGGAAGAAAGGAAGCACCCACTCGAGCAGAAGGCTTCTAGGAAGGATAGAAGCACCCACTCGAGCAGAAGGTTTCTAGAAAGGATAGAAGCACTCACTCAAGCAGAAGGCTTCTAGGAAGGATAGAATCACCCACCCGAGCAGAAGGCTTCTAGGAAGAAAGGAAGCACCCACTCCAGCAGAAGGCTTCTAGGAAGAAAGGAAGCACCCACTCCAGCAGAAGGCTTCTAGGAAGAAAGGAAGCACCCACTCGAGCAGAAGGCTTCTAGGAAGGATAGAAGCACTCACTCAAGCAGAAGGCTTCTAGGAAGGATAGAATCACCCACCCGAGCAGAAGGCTTCTAGGAAGAAAGGAAGCACCCACTCCAGCAGAAGGCTTCTAGGAAGAAAGGAAGCACCCACTCCAGCAGAAGGCTTCTAGGAAGAAAGGAAGCACCCACTCCAGCAGAAGGCTTCTAGGAAGAAAGGAAGCACCCACTCGAGCAGAAGGCTTCTAGGAAGAAAGGAAGCACCCACTCCAGCAGAAGGCTTCTAGGAAGAAAGGAAACACCCACTCCAGCAGAAGGCTTCTAGGAAGGATAGAAGCACCCACTCGAGCAGAAGGCTTCTAGAAAGGATAGAAGCACTCACTCAAGCAGAAGGCTTCTAGGAAGGATAGAATCACCCACTCGAGCAGAAGGCTTCTAGAAAGGATAGAAGCACTCACTCAAGCAGAAGGCTTCTAGGAAGGATAGAAGCACCCACTCGAGCAGAAGGCTTCTAGGAAGAAAGGAAGCACTCACTCGAGCAGAAGGCTTCTAGGAAGAAAGGAAACACCCACTCCAGCAGAAGACTTCTAGGAAGAGAGGAAGCACCCACTCGAGCAGAAGGCTTCTAGGAAGGATAGAAGCACCCACTCGAGCAGAAGGCTTCTAGGAAGAAAGGAAGCACCCACTCGAGCAGAAGGCTTCTAGGAAGGATAGAAGCACCCACTCGAGCAGAAGGCTTCTAGGAAGGATAGAAGCACTCACTCAAGCAGAAGGCTTCTAGGAAGGATAGAATCACCCACTCGAGCAGAAGGCTTCTAGGAAGGATAGAAGCACTCACTCAAGCAGAAGGCTTCTAGGAAGAAAGGAAGCACCCACTCGAGCAGAAGGCTTCTAGGAAGAAAGGAAGCACCCACTCGAGCAGAAGGCTTCTAGGAAGGATAGAAGCACCCACTCGAGCAGAAGGCTTCTAGGAAGAAAGGAAGCACCCACTCGAGCAGAAGGCTTCTAGGAAGGATAGAAGCACCCACTCGAGCAGAAGGCTTCTAGGAAGGATAGAAGCACTCACTCAAGCAGAAGGCTTCTAGGAAGGATAGAATCACCCACTCGAGCAGAAGGCTTCTAGGAAGGATAGAAGCACCCACTCGAGCAGAAGGCTTCTAGGAAGAAAGGAAGCACCCACTCGAGCAGAAGGCTTCTAGGAAGAAAGGAAGCACCCACTCGAGCAGAAGGCTTCTAGGAAGGATAGAAGCACCCACTCGAGCAGAAGGCTTCTAGGACTGGAAGGATAGAAGCACTCACCCGAGCAGAAGGCTTCTAGGTAGAAAGGAAGCACCCACTCAAGGAAAAGGCTTCTAGGAAGAAAGAAAACACCCACTCCAGCAGAAGGCTTCTAGGAAGAAAGAAAGCACCCACTCGAGCAGAAGGCTTCTAGGAAGGATAGAAGCACCCACTCGAGCAGAAGGCTTCTAGGACTGGAAGGATAGAAGCACTCACCCGAGCAGAAGGCTTCTAGGTAGAAAGGAAGCACCCACTCAAGGAAAAGGCTTCTAGGAAGAAAGGAAGCACCCACTCGAGCAGAAGGCTTCTAGGAAGAAAGGAAGCACCCACTCGAGCAGAAGGCTTCTAGGAAGAAAGGAAGCACCCACTCCAGCAGAAGGCTTCTAGGAAGAAAGGAAGCACCCACTCCAGCAGAAGGCTTCTAGGAAGAAAGGAAACACCCACTCCAGCAGAAGGCTTCTAGGAAGAAAGGAAGCACCCACTCGAGCAGAAGGCTTCTAGGAAGAAAGGAAGCACCCACTCGAGCAGAAGGCTTCTAGGAAGAAAGGAAGCACCCACTCGAGTAGAAGGCTTCTAGGAAGAAAGGAAACACCCACACCAGCAGAAGGCTTCTAGGAAGGATAGAAGCACCCACTCGAGCAGAAGGCTTCTAGGAAGAAAGGAAACACCCACACCAGCAGAAGGCTTCTAGGAAGAAAGGAAGCACCCACTCCAGCAGAAGGCTTCTAGGAAGAGAGGAAGCACCCACTCCAGCAGAAGGCTTCTAGGAAGAAAGGAAGCACCCACTCAAGGAAAAGGCTTCTAGGAAGAAAGGAAGCACCCCCTCGAGGAAAAGGCTTCTAGGAAGAAAGGAAACACCCACTCGAGCAGAAGGCTTCTAGGAAGAAAGGAAGCACCCACTCGAGCAGAAGGCTTCTAGGAAGAAAGGAAGCACCCACTCAAGGAAAAGGCTTCTAGGAAGAAAGGAAACACCCACTCGAGCAGAAGGCTTCTAGGAAGAAAGGAAGCACCCACTCGAGCAGAAGGCTTCTAGGAAGAAAGGAAGCACTCACTCGAGCAGAAGGTTTCTAGGAAGAAAGGAAACACCCACTCCAGCAGAAGGCTTCTAGGAAGGATAGAAGCACCCACTCGAGCAGAAGGCTTCTAGGAAGAAAGGAAGCACCCACTCGAGCAGAAGGCTTCTAGGAAGGATAGAAGCACCCACTCGAGCAGAAGGCTTCTAGGAAGGATAGAAGCACCCACTCAAGCAGAAGGCTTCTAGGAAGGATAGAATCACCCACCAGAGCAGAAGGCTTCTAGGAAGAAAGGAAGCACCCACTCGAGCAGAAGGTTTCTAGGAAGAAAGGAAACACCCACTCCAGCAGAAGGCTTCTAGGAAGGATAGAAGCACCCACTCGAGCAGAAGGCTTCTAGGAAGAAAGGAAGCACTCACTCGAGCAGAAGGTTTCTAGGAAGAAAGGAAACACCCACTCCAGCAGAAGGCTTCTAGGAAGGATAGAAGCACCCACTCGAGCAGAAGGCTTCTAGGAAGAAAGGAAGCACCCACTCGAGCAGAAGGCTTCTAGGAAGGATAGAAGCACCCACTCGAGCAGAAGGCTTCTAGGAAGGATAGAAGCACTCACCCGAGCAGAAGGCTTCTAGGTAGAAAGGAAGCACCCACTCAAGGAAAAGGCTTCTAGGAAGAAAGGAAGCACCCACTCGAGCAGAAGGCTTCTAGGAAGAAAGAAAGCACCCACTCGAGCAGAAGGCTTCTAGGAAGGATAGAAGCACCCACTCGAGGAAAAGGCTTCTAGGAAGAAAGGAAGCACCTACTCGAGCAGAAGGCTTCTAGGAAGGATAGAAGCGCCCACTCGAGCAGAAGGCTTCTAGGAAGAAAGGAAGCACCCACTCCAGCAGAAGGCTTCTAGGAAGAAAGGAAGCACCCACTCCAGCAGAAGGCTTCTAGGAAGAAGGGAAGCACCCACTCGAGGAAAAGGCTTCTAGGAAGAAAGGAAGCACCCACTCGAGCAGAAGGCTTCTAGGAAGGATAGAAGCACCCACTCCAGCAGAAGGCTTCTAGGAAGAAAGGAAGCACCCACTCGAGCAGAAGGCTTCTAGGAAGAAAGGATGCGCCCACTCGAGCAGAAGGCTTCTAGGAAGAAAGGAAGCACCCACACCAGCAGAAGGCTTCTAGGAAGAAAGGAAGCACCCACTCCAGCAGAAGGCTTCTAGGAAGAAAGGAAGCACCCACTCCAGCAGAAGGCTTCTAGGAAGAAAGGAAGCACCCACTCGAGTAGAAGGCTTCTAGGAAGAAAGGAAGCACCCACTCCAGCAGAAGGCTTCTAGGAAGAAAGGAAGCACCCACTCCAGCAGAAGGCTTCTAGGAAGAAAGGAAGCACCCACTCCAGCAGAAGGCTTCTAGGAAGAAAGGAAGCACCCACTCGAGTAGAAGGCTTCTAGGAAGAAAGGAAGCACCCACTCCAGCAGAAGGCTTCTAGGAAGAAAGGAAGCACCCACTCGAGCAGAAGGCTTCTAGGAAGAAAGGAAGCACCCACTCCAGCAGAAGGCTTCTAGGAAGAAAGGAAGCACCCACTCCAGCAGAAGGCTTCTAGGAAGAAAGGAAGCACCCACTCGAGTAGAAGGCTTCTAGGAAGAAAGGAAGCACCAACTCGAGCAGAAGGCTTCTAGGAAGAAAGGAAGCACCCACTCCAGCAGAAGGCTTCTAGGAAGAAAGGAAGCACCCACTCCAGCAGAAGGCTTCTAGGAAGAAAGGAAGCACCCACTCGAGTAGAAGGCTTCTAGGAAGAAAGGAAGCACCCACTCGAGTAGAAGGCTTCTAGGAAGAAAGGAAGCACCCACTCGAGTAGAAGGCTTCTAGGAAGAAAGGAAGCACCCACTCGAGTAGAAGGCTTCTAGGAAGAAAGGAAGCACCCACTCGAGTAGAAGGCTTCTAGGAAGAAAGGAAGCACCCACTCGAGTAGAAGTGGTAGAAGACGGCGACGTCTGACTGATAGGACGTCGCTTACGATCACAGTAATGCCTTCGGAAATGACCAGAAATTTGTGTTTGGACTGCTTTGGACATCTTTGGACTGCTTTGGAAAGCTTTGGACTGCTTTGGATAGCTTTGGATTGCTTTGGACTGCTTTGGACTGCTTTGGATAGCTTTGGATTGCTTTGGACTGCTTTGGATTGCTTTGGATTGCTTTGGATAGCTTTGGATTGCTTTGCATTGCTTTGGATTGCCTTACATTGCTTTGGATTGCCTTGGATTGCTTTGGACTGCTTTGGACAGCTTCGGACTGATTTGGATTGCTTTGGAAATCTTTGAACTGCTTTGGACTGCTTTGGATAGCTTTGGAAATCTTTGAACTGCTTTGGACTGCTTTGGATAGCCTTGGATTGCTTTGCATTGCTTTGGACTGCTTTGAATAGCTTTGAATTACTCCGGACTGCCTTATAAAGCTTTTATTGCTTTGGAATGCCTTGGACTGTTTAGGAATGCTTTGGATTGCTTTGAAATGCCTTGGACTGCTTAGGAATGCTTTAGATTGCTTTGGATTGCTTTGAACAGCTCTAGACGACTTTGGGCTGTTTCAAACTGCTTTGCATTGCTTTGGATAGCTTTGGATTGCTTTGCATTGCTTTGGACTGCTTTGAATTACTACGGTCTGCTTTGGACAGCTTTGGATTGCTTTAGATTGCTTTGGATTGCCTTGGACTGCTTAGGGATGCTTTGGATTGCTTTGAACAGCTTTAGACGGCTTTGGGCTGTTTTAAACTGCTTTGCATTGCTTTGGACTGTTTAAATTGCTTTGGATTGCTTTGGATTGCTTGGACAGCTTTGGATTGCTGGGTCAGCTTTGGATTGATTTGGATTGCTTTCGATTGCTTGGAAAGCTTTGGATTGCTAGGACAGCTTTGGATTGCTTTGGATTGCTAGGACATCGTTGGATTGCTTTGGATTGCTAGGACAGCTTTGGATTGCTTTGGATTGCTTGGAAAGCTTTGGATTGCTAGGACAGCTTTGGATTGCTTTGGATTGCTAGGACATCGTTGGATTGCTTTGGATTGCTAGGACAGCTTTGGATTGCTTTGGATTGCTAGGACAGTTTTGGATTGCTTTGGATTGCTTGGAAAACTTTGGATTGCTGAGTCAGCTTTGGATTGCTAGGACAGCTTTGAATTGCTATGACAGATTTGGATTGCTTTGGATTGCTAGGACAGTTTTGGATTGCTTTGGATTGCTAGGACAGTTTTGGATTGCTAGGACAGCTTTGGATTGCTTTGGATTGCTAGGACAGTTTTGCATTGCTTTGGATTGCTAGGACAGCTTTGGATTGCTTTGGATTGCTAGGACAGTTTTGGGTTGCTTTTGGATTGCTAGGACAGCGTTGGATTGCCTTGGATTGCTAAGACAGTTTTGGATTGCTAGGACAGTTTTGGATTGCTTTGGATTGCTAGGACAGCTTTGGATTGCTTTGGATTGCTAGGACAGCGTTGGATTACTTTGGATTGCTAGGACAGTTTTGGATTGCTTTGGATTGCTAGGACAGCGTTGGATTGCTTTGGATTGCTATGACAGCTTTGGGTTGCCATGGATTGCTAGGACAGCGTTGGATTGCTTTGGATTGCTATGACAGCTTTGGATTGCTAGGACAGTTTTGGATTGCTAGGACAGCGTTGGATTGCTTTGGATTGCTAGGACAACTTTGGATAGCTTTGGATTGCTAGGACATCTTTGGATTGCTAGGACAGCGTTGGATTGCTTTGGATTGCTAGGACAACTTTGGATAGCTTTGGATTGCTAGGACAGCTTTGGATTGCTTTGGATTGCTAGGACAGCTTTGGATTGCTTTGGATTGCTAGGACAGCTTTGGATTGCTAGGACAGCTTTGAATTGCTTTGGATTGCTAGGACAGTTTTGCATTGCTTTGGATAGCTAGGACAGTTTTGGATTGCTTTGGATTGCTAGGACAGTTTTGGATTGCTTTGGATTGCTTTGGATTGCTAGAACAGCTTTGGATTGCTAGGACAGTTTTGGATTGCTTTGGATTGCTTTGGATTGCTGGGTCAGTTTTGGATTGCTTTGGATTGCTTTGGGTTTCCTTGCATTGCTTTGGATAGCTAGGACAGTTTTGGATTGCTTTGGATTGCTAGGACAGTTTTGGATTGCTTTGGATTGCTTTGGATTGCTAGAACAGCTTTGGATTGCTGGGTCAGTTTTGGATTGCTTTGGATTGCTTTGGATTGCTGGGTCAGTTTTGGATTGCTTTGGATTGCTTTGGATTGCTAGAACAGCTTTGGATTGCTAGGACAGTTTTGGATTGCTTTGGATTGCTAGGACAGTTTTGGATTGCTTTGGATTGCTTTGGATTGCTAGGACAGTTTTGGATTGCTTTGGATAGCTAGGACAGTTTTGGATTGCTTTGGATTGCTAGGACAGTTTTGGATTGCTTTGGATAGCTAGGACAGTTTTGGATTGCTTTGGATTGCTAGGACAGCTTTGGATTGCTTTGGATTGCTAGGACAGTTTTGGATTGCTTTAGATTGCTAGGACAGCTTTGGATTGCTTTGGATTGCTAGGACAGTTTTGGATTGCTTTGGATTGCTAAGACAGTTTTGGATTGCTTTGAATTGCTAGGACAGCTTTGAATTGCTTTGGATTGCTAGGACAGTTTTTGATGGCGAATCGCGTAGTCTGGGAAACCCGCCTTCACACGGCATCAACTTCGATTTTCTTTTTTTCGTCGTCAAAATTTGGTCGTGCTCAGTATTTAGTAAGAAAGAAAAAAAAGATTTCGACATTTCTCTCGTCAGGTCATTTCCAACAACTGTTCTTCATACTATTTGCTTCCACAACCGCCACTCGTTCTGTGACTATCTGAATTTGACTGCTGTCACATGGCAGGGGGCAGGACAGTCTTCAGAGAAACTGTCGTTGTTCTGCTCTGTGACTGTCTGACTTTGACTGCTGTCACAGGGCAGGGGGCAGGACAGTCTACAGGGAAAATGGCGTACTGAACAATCTGGACTGACTCTTGCTCCTAGCTTCCAGACTTCATTTATTTATCTACCCATCATCTATTCATTAATTCATTCAGTATCATCTCTGTCTTTCTATCTATTTATGCATTAAGCTGTTTTATCCTTTTTCTACTTTGTGAAGAGGGTTACACATTTCAATAAATTTTGTCATCTTTTAGTGGCCTACCAATTCATACGAGACAAAGTTTTTACAATAAATTTCCCACCGCCCCCTCTCTCTTTTTCTCTCTCTCCCTTTCTCTCTTTTTTCTCTCTCTCTTTCTCTCTATCTCTCTCTCTTTCTTTCTCCCTCTCTTTCTCTCTCTCTTTATCTTTCTCTCTCCTTCTCTCCATCTCTCTCTTTCTCTTTCTCTTTCTCTCTTTCCATTTCTCTCTCTCTTTATCTTTCACTCTCTTTCTTTATCTCTCTCTCTCTCTCTCTCTCTCTATCTCCCTCTCTTTCACTGCCAGGCGTTGAGTGAGTAATCGTTGCTGGACGCGACGAAGTCTGTGTCGTGGAGACCAGGGTGCGTGTCCAATGCATGTTCGTGCACGTGCACGGCGTGTATTTTCGCTTCCAGCGTCCCCACCACAGCGCCAAACCACGTCACTATGTTGTCCGTCATCGTATTGGCTTCCGGTACGAGTGTCTGACGTCATGCGATGGCACTGCGTCAGATGAGGAGCCATTACGTCATGACGGTGGAGTAGCGTCATGACGCGCGGAGAAGAAGTGTCAATGGTTGATTAACGTAACGAATTACGGACCGGTGTAGGACACCAATAAGCAGCGTCGCAAGATCTGGAACAGTCCTTGAAATGTCGAGCTGTGTCATCCATCATCAAGCAGCAAGAGGCATCGTCAAACAGCGTCTTACAACGTCAAACAGCGTCTTACAACATCAAACAGCGTCTTACAACGTCAAACAGCGTCTTACAACGTCAAACAGCGTCATACAACGTCAAACAGCGTCATACAACGTCAAACAGCGTCTTACAACATCAAACAGCGTCATACAACGTCAAACAGCGTCTTACAACATCAAACAGCGTCTTACAACGTCAAACAGCGTCTTACAACATCAAACAGCGTCATACAACGTCAAACAGCATATTACAACATCAAACAGCGTCTTACAACGTCAAACAGCGTCTTACAACATCAAACAGCGTCTTACAACGTCAAACAGCGTCTTACAACATCAAACAGCGTCATACAACGTCAAACAGCGTCATACAACGTCAAACAGCGTCTTACAACATCAAACAGCGTCATACAACGTCAAACAGCGTCTTACAACGTCAAACAGCGTCTTACAACATCAAACAGCGTCATACAACGTCAAACAGCGTCATACAACGTCAAACAGCGTCATACAACGTCAAACAGCGTCTTACAACGAGGAAGACACATACCGTCGTACGGCGTGGCCTTCACATTGACTCTCTGGAGTGCGATGGAGTCGTATATCCCAAACATGAATTTATCTACATTAGCCCACTACTTGTCTCCTTTCTCTCTCTCTCTCTCTCTCTCTCTCTCTCTTCCTCTCGCTCTTTCTCTCTCTCTCTCTCTCTCTCTCTCTCTCTCTCTCTCTCTCTCTCCCTCTACCTCCCTCCCTCCCCCCGCCCCCACCTCACCCTTACCCCCATCCCACCCCCACCCTCCCGGAAAATATTAAGGTCATTGATAACGTAATATAAGAGGAGCAAGAGGAAGAGAAGAGAGAATCGTCGGCCTACAGGTGACTGGAATCTACCTGCAACTCAGAAGTTTTCTTCCGCCTTCTCTCTCTCTGTCTCTGCCTGTCTGTCTATCTCTCTCTGTCTCTCTCTCTCTGTCTCTCTCTCTCTCTCGCTCTCTCTCTGTCTCTCTCTGTCTCTGTCTCTCTGTCTCTGTCTCTCTGTCTCTCTGTCTCTCTCTCTCTCTCTCTCTCTCTCTCTCTCTCTCTCTCTCTCTCCCTGTGTCTCTCTCTCCCTCTGTCTCTCTCTCTCTGTCTCTCTCTCTCTCTCTCTCTCTCTCTCTCTCTCTCTCTTTCTCTCTCTCTCTCTCTCTGCGCGCGCGCGCTAATGTGTATGTATGTCTGTGCGTGCGTGCGCGTATGTATGTGTGCGCGCGTGTGCTTATATTCGTAAAATGTTGCAGTCGTCGATAAAACGACACGAGAAAGAGAGAGAGAGAGAGAGAGAGAGAGAGAGAGAGAGAGAGAGAGAGAGAGAGAGAGAGAGAGAGAGAGTTATAGCAGTTCTGCCCATCGACTCAAGACAAGAAGTTCCTACGTCCATTTCTAAAAGTCTGCCTTTCCGCCTAGTGTGTGGTGTAGACGGCACTGGAAAATTCTCTCTCTCTCTCTCTCTCTCTCTCTCTCCTCCTGTCCCTTGGAACTCTCTCTCTCTCTCTCTCTCTCTGGCCAGACTGGAGGGGGGCGGGGACGGGGGAGGGGGAGAGGAGAAGGCTGGTTGGCTGCCGCTTCATCTGATAACGCCCTCGTATCAAGACGCCGGTTGGGGGGGCCGTTCTTGGGCGAAGCCATTTTGTGTGATAGGGGGACACAGCTGCAACACTCCCCCACCCCTGGCGGAGAAAAGGCAGACTGCAGACTGCCTGGAGACTCTCCCAGCATCCTGGCACTTCCCCTAGCAAGCCTTGACACTTGTTGCTTGATGCCGTCCGTCTGGGCGTCTGAGACTGTCCCCGTGTGGTGGCCCCTCCCGACCTGTCTCTCCTGCCCGTCAAAGTGGACCCATCCTCAATGTTGGCCGGCATTTTAATGTTATTATGACCGTGGCTAGAGCAGGCAGGGACTGAGTGAGGTGGAGCTGGCAGTCTGCCGTCCCAGGACGCTCGCCGTAAGACGCACACCCCCCGCCCCTCTCTGTCCCGTCTTGAAGACCTCAACGCCCGCAACAAGAGCACTGCGCATGGGACTAGCAGTCAGCCATCGCGTCCGTCTGCAGGTGTCCATCTCCACTGGAGGTAGGTCTCTCTTTCTCTCTCTCTCTCTCTCTCTCTCTCTCTCATTACCGATCCGTGATAGAGGCGCGTGCTGGTCCTGACTTCAGTGGGAGGAAATCTGTGCTGGATGTGTGGCGATAAGATTAATACGCAAAACGATAGCTGCCCATGGCTGGGAGGCACTGGCTACGGCAGCGATGACTGCCGTCAGTTGACGACGATAACCAAGCCAGCAGACGATAGTGAGGGCGAGGACGACGACGCTTGTAAAGCGATAATGACTATGATAATAAGGCGGAGTTTCCTTGTACAGAAATTTTGCCAGGCTTTGGAGAGGAGCTTCTGCACTGCGAGAACAAGCTCCTCGGTGTTGTCTTGCTGCGCAGACTAAATTTATGTTTCATCTCTCTCGGTTTCGAGGGAGAAGGAAAAAAAACTATCTTAAGCTCCGCTGTAGGAAAAAATTAAATACACGTCGAGGGAGAAAGAAAGTTAGGCTCTGAAAGTTCGCTGTCACCTTTTTTTGTGGAGGAAAGCACACTGAGCGCTTTCCAGGATGCGATCGTGGAGTAGCGGCAAGGCAAGGGCTGCAGTGCGCCGTGGAGGCGTCTTTCGCAGTCATTTCTACAACTGTCCTGTTTGTGTTTCTAATTTGAATTGGATGGAATTCATCGTAGTTCATTTCTACAACTATCCTGTGTTTCTAAAGTCACAAAGTGAGTTGGAAGGAATTCATCGTAGTTCATTTCTACAACTGTCCTGTCTGTGTTTCTTATGTGAGTTGGAAGGAATTCATCGTAGTTCATTTCTACAACTGTCCTGTGTTTCTAAAGTGAGTTGGAAGGAATTCATCGTAGTTCATTTCTACAACTGTCCTGTCTGTGTTTCTAATGTGAGTTGGAAGGAATTCATCGTAGTTCATTTCTACAGCTGTCCTGGGTTTCTAAAGTGAGTTGGAAGGAATTCATCGTAGTTCATTTCTACAACTGTCCTGTCTGTGTTTCTAATGTGAGTTGGAAGGAATTCATCGTAGTTCATTTCTACAACTGTCCTGTCTGTGTTTCTAATACATGTGAGTTGGAAGGAATTCATCGTAGTTTATTTCTACGACTTTCCTGTCTGTGTTTCTAATGTGAGTTGGAAGGAATTCGTCGTAGTTTATTTCTACAACTGTCCTGTCTGTGTTTCTAATGTGAGTTGGAAGGAATTCATCGTAGTTTATTTCTACGACTTTCCTGTCTGTGTTTCTAATGTGAGTTGGAAGGAATTCGTCGTAGTTTATTTCTACAACTGTCCTGTCTGTGTTTCTAATGTGAGTTGGAAGGAATTCATCGTAGTTCATTTCTACGACTGCCCTGTGTTGCCTGCAGTGGGAGCAGCGCAGTTCCGCCACAGAGGAGACTGGAGACGTCAGTGAAGTCTTGGGGAAACTGATGAGGAAAAATGGCACGACTGTCAGGGAAAACTCTCTGGGGGAAACTGATCCGAGTGGAGTGTGCGGAGGGAGAGATGCGTGTAGGAAGTGACCAGCAGGGTCCGTCTGTCCTTCTTCAATGGGCATGTGGCAGGATGGGGTGGGGGTGAGGGGTGCGCATGTGTGCCTCTGTTTGGGGTGGGTGAGTGGGTGAGGAGTGTGGTGGGTGGGTGGGTGAGGAGTGACTGGCAACAGACCACGGCACCCTCCATCAGCGTGTGCATGACAAGGTCTGTCTGAAGTTTGCGTCTTGGCGTCTGGCAGCGTCTGGACTTGTCAGCCCGTCATCTTGAGATTGGATGGATGGATGGATGGATGGATGGATGGATTGGATGGATGGATGGATGGATGGATGAATAGATGAATGGATGGATAGATGGATGGATGATAGATGGATGGATGGATGAATGGATGAATGGATGGATGGATTAAGGATGAATGGATGGATGATGGATAGATGGATGGATGAATGGATGAATGGATGGATGGATGGAGAATAGAGGATGGATGGATTAATGAATGGATGGATGGATGGATGGAGGATGGAAGATGGATGGATGGATGATGGATGGATGGATGATGGATGGATGACGGATGGATGGATGGATGGATGATGGATGGATGAATGATAGATGAATGGATGAATGGATGGATGGATGGAGAATAGAGGATGGATGGATTAATGAATGGATGGATGGATGGATGGATGGATGGAGGATGGAAGATGGATGGATGGATGGATGATGGATGGATGGATGGATGGATGGATGGAGTTTTACGGTCGGTCTATCAACCTGTGTAGGCTATTCAAGGCCATTGGTCTATTTTTAGAAATAAGACCTGGTTAATACGAGAGCAAGTCAAGTCATGATGTCCTTTGTTATTCGTCTTGTACGGACCGCGTGGAGAGACGCCGTGAGTCTACTCTTACTGACCCGCAGGAAGATTGAGAGAGAGAGAGAGAGAGAGAGAGAGAGAGAGAGAGAGAGAGAGAGAGACTCAGAGACACTCAGAGAGAGAGAGAGAGAGAAAGACACAGAGAGAGACAGAGACACTCAGAGAGTGAGAGAGACAGAGAAAGACACAGAGAGAGAGACAGAGACAGAGAGAGAGAGAGAGAGAGAGAGAGAGAGAGAGAGAGAGAGAGAGAGAGAGAGAGAATTGGTTGGTTGGTTGGTGTTTTACGGCCTATCAGCGAAAATCACTAGAGCAGTTAAGAGTAAACGCTAATCTCAAGTCATGGTGTCCCTTGTTATTCGCCTCTTACGAATCGCGTAGGGAGACGCGGTGGGTCAATTCTTACCCCGAACCCACAGAGAGAGAGAGAGAGAGAGAGAGAGAGAGAGAGAGAGAGAGAGAGAGAGATCAACCCGATACTCCCGACGTTATTCTACACAGACAATCGTGGCGCAAACAATTCCGGATGTGCCAGTGTGTTTGTTTTCTGCTCTCTCGATCTGGTTTCAGTTTTCATTTCTCTCTCTCTCTCTCTCTCTCTCTCTCTCTCTCTCTCTCTCTCTCTCTCTCTCTCCTCCGCTTTAAATGTTCTCATGAGCCAATTTATGTTTACATTCCATTCCGTAGACTGGGTCAGGGAGTTGACAGGGAAGCGGTGCGGGGGAGGGGGAGGGAGAGAAGGGAGGACGAGGGAGGGGACAGGGAGGCGGTGCGGGGGAGAGGGAGAGAGAGAAAGAGGACGAGGGAGGGGCGAGGGAGGGAGGAGAGAAGGGAGGACGAGGGAGGGGACGAAAAGGCGGGAGTTATCTGTCCCCAAGGATGGCGCGCTGAGAGATGACGATAGTGGACAAATTAGCCAATCGCTACATAAACACCGCAATCGCAAAACGAGGAAGCAAACATGGCTGACAGTCTTTTGTGCGTCTCTCTCTCTCTCTCTCTCTCTCTCTCTCTCTCTCTCTCTCTCTCTCTCTCTCTCTCTCTCTCTCAAATGTTTACCCTCACCACCTTGTCCGAATCGTGCGCAGTTTTATGCGTCCTTTTTCCTACCTTTCTCCCTCTATTTTATCTCCTTCCTTCCTCTCTTTTCTCTCGCTGCCTCTCTGAGGCACCTGCCACCAAAGATTTTGGGATGTTTGCCGCCACCCTGTTTCCCTCCGCTGTCCCGTGACGCCCTCTGGTGTCTGGAGTGAGTGTCGAAACAGGGAGAAAACTTTCTTGGAAGACCGGGGCGTGGAAACTATTTTTCTGGGTTTTCTAAAGTGTTTGTTGTCGACGTTCTCTGCACGTTGTTTTCTGAACCCTTCATGCGTTGTTTGCTTGTCAGCTTCCGATGGGACAGTTTGTGTTTATAGTCTGCTGCTTTTAACAATCTAGCGTGTTTTCTTTTCCGTTTTCTTGTGTGTTGATTTGCATGGAAATTCCCTAACCGAATTTCCATTGCATACGTTGTTTGTTTTCTTCAGTATATACTATTGGGTTTGCTTGCAGTGACTGGGCTGTTT